>VZTB01006603.1:92377-105066 GCA_013397245.1 Thryothorus ludovicianus | reverse complement strand
CATTTTGTCCTGTGTCACCAACACACACACACACACATTCGCAGCCACGTTTCCCCCCCCTTCTTGCGGCAAACGGCGGCCAGCCCCGACCCCACCCCCTGTCACAGCAGCAGCCTAACAGCGAGGACCGGGAGGATGGAGGAGGATCTGCTCGCCTTCCCTTTAACTCTTCCCTCGCCACCCCCCCAGGACAGGGCTCTGTCCCCGTGGACCTGCCTGGGGATGCTGGGGTTGATGCTTGGACCTCCCTCACCTTGTGGCCTTCCCCCGCAGGACCCCGGGACAGGGGGTGTTTGGGGTCTGCTGGTGCCCTGGCTCTGTCCCCCGCAGCCTCGTCGGGCTTCATCGCCCTCGTGCCCCCCAAAAAAGAGCCCCCGCATGCAGCTGAGCCCTGGCATTGCTCCAGGCAGTGGGGCAGGGCGTGTGTTGGGGGCACGGCCGGGGTTTGAGGGGCACGGGCAGCCCCTGGGTGACAGACAAGGCTGGAGGGTGGGAACCGAGTCTGTATCCACCATGAAAATCCCGTTTTGGTCCCGTTTTCAGGAGCAGAGCCCTTTGGGGTGGAGGGGGCACAGCCTGAACCCCCGGGGGTCTCCAGTGGGGGCGGGATGGGGATGTAATGTCAGCGTGGGAGAGGAAACAACTTTTCCTACCCCACAGAGAATCCAAGGACCTGAGCTCGCAGAAAGAGGGGGGAGGACAAACTTCCCAAATCCCCTCTCACACGGATGAGCTGAAAAAGGGACATCCAAATGGCCAAGGACTCCAGCTGGAGGCAGGGCAGCACCTGACTGCGACATTGCACAGAGCCGTCTTCTCCAAGGAGAAATGAGAGGTGCCAGAAGGAAAAGGACACGGGGAAGCTCATGATGCTGTCCGTGGAGAGGTTGGTGGCACATGTCCCTACTCCCAGCTCCAGCCCAGCACTGGGTTTCCTGCAGCAACTTTAGGTCCTGCAACACACTCTGCTTCTCCCCTCGGCCTCTCCATGGATGTGTGGAGGTTCCACCCTTCCTGCTCATCCCTCGGGAATCCCAGGAAGGAGGAAAGAGGCAGGAATTGCCGCCACTGAACTCTGCAGCTCTCCAGTGAAACGGCAGGGCGGGTAATTAATTAATTAATTAATTATTCCTGCTAATGGTGCCGGACAGGCCCTCGGCTGCTCCCCCAGAGGCTCAGGGAGCATCTCCCCAGACAGGAGAGCGCTCCAGGGGCTGGGTGTGCTCCTGCTTGGATGGAAAGGGCAGCTGAGGCTCCTGGATTCACTCACAGCCTTTGAAGGACTGGGATTAGACAGGCTGGACAAAGGCACCTCTGCTGGGGGTGGGATTCTGCTGCTTCCCACCAGCACTGCCAGGCAATGGAGCAATGGAAGTCCTGCATGGAGAGCTGGCACTGCCCTGTCCTTCTTGGGCAGCCCGCTCTGCTCTGAGCCTGGCAGTGCAGCCTCTTTTGGGGGTCTTGCAAGGGTAAGAGGGGTCCTACAGGAAGCTCATGGAGCTCCTTGTGCTGCTCCAGCTTCAGATGAATCCTTCTCCCATTGTCACCCCACCACACAGCTCCACGATTGAGCACCAACGTGGAGCTGCACCTGATGGGAGATGAGCTCCAGGGGCACTGGAGTGCTCCTGGATACCCTGAGGGGAGGGACAGGGAGCCTGCAGGTGTCCCCCTGCCCAAAATGGGCCATGCCTAGGCTGGGGCAGGTCCAGTTGTGTAGCTGAGACTCAGAATCACGGAATCATTTAGGTTGGAAAAGACCCCTAAAGATCACTGAATCCAAAAGTTAACCCAGACCTGCTGGGTTAGGATGCTCTGGTGGGGTTACAGTTCCAGCATCCTGTCCCCAGCTGCAGCTGTCCATGGGCACCCAAAGAAGAATGAAAAACAGGACAAAATTTCCCCTTGGCACCTCCAAGGGAGAGGTTTTTGCCAGGTCCAGACATCCCTGGGAGCTGAGAACCCTCAATGTGCTGTGAGCCCATCCCCACTGCAAGGTGCTGCCACCTTGGGGGGGGTTGAAGCCCAGAGCCTGTAGGACACCCTTCATTCACTCTCCCATCCCAATCGCTGAGTTTTTGGATAAAGATTATCCTGGGACCAGCGCTGGGGCTGCAGGATTTTCACTCTCCTCCTCTGCATCCCTCTCCAAGCGCTCGCAGGTGCAGGTTTCCTGTGGCAGGCTGGGATGAGCTCTCTCTCCAGAGGACAGCACTCTGCCCCCAGTCCTCATCCTCATCCTCATCCTCATCCCAGCCCCACTAACATCCCGAGTGGACTTTGTTTTCCCGTATTTGCCGAGTGTTTTGTGTGCCTTGCTGTGGTTATCATGCTCCAGCCGTCAGCTTGCAGCGAGTCCCCGGGAGAAGGTGCCAACTTTAACATATGCCTGAACAGTTCTTTTCAGACATATACAAACTGGAACAATGCCTCGCTGGGAATATGCTTGTTGGTGCAATTTGCCAACTGTGGCTTCAGATCTGCTCTTTTCAGCACGCACCAACTATTTGTAGACGGTGCAAAAGCCGGGATCGCCGTGCACGGATGGGGTCTCTGGAAGGTTCTCTCTCCAGGCATGCAGGAACCAGCAGGAGAGGCAGTCAAGGGCTGGCCAAAGACCTCTGAGTGTCATAAATGATGATCAGATCAAATATTTTGCTTCTGGGAACCTCAGTCCTTTTTCCCTTTGCTTTAGGAAAGCCAGCGCTGATTTCTCCGCTGCCTGAGCCGTGAGCACGTTCTCACCTTGTGCAAGCAGGACTTTGCTCATCTCACCCCCTTTCCTGGGTTCAAACATCCACCAGTGCTTCCTCCACAACTGGTGTTCACCTTTCAGGTAGGACATCATCGGGATGTGGCTCTGGTGCCACTCAGGGTGACTCAGGGTGTCACCGCTCTGTCACGCCCTTGGAAAAAAGGGACTGACCAGCCTTGGCTGGACGTTCCCCTAAATTCTTCCCATGGGTTTGTAGACACCATGGCAATGTTTGGAGGAAATCTGGGAAGTTGATAACAAAGTGGGGCTGGGGTTGTGTCCAGAGAGATGGCCGGGCTTTCCAAGTGGGCAGTGAAGGCCCAGTGGTGATGAGGCAGAGGAATTTTCTGCCCAGCACCGATGAGGACGTAGCTCTGCCCTTACCCACGTGCCCACCTTCACCTTCCAAACCCCCAGGGCAGGCAGGTCCCGTTCCTCACCCACGGAACACCCCCTCAGAGGGCAGTGTTGGCTGTGGAGGTGCCCAGGAGCTGGCCCAGGAGCGGGAGGGTCAGTGCCTGAACTGCCCGTTCCCCGTGGAGAGCTGCCAAAGGCTCAAGTGTTTGAGATAGCAAATCATCAAGGGACCATTGTTCATAGCAACCTCGGTGGAAATATTTGTGTGTGTGTGTGTGTGTGTGTGTGTGTGTGCTGGCATCCAATTTGGCAATGGTTACTCAGCACAAGTGGGCGGCCTGTCCCTTTCTCTCAGCTGGAGCCTCCTCCTCCTCACAGGGACCCAGAAGAGGGATGAAAGGAGAGCAGATGGTTTGGGGGTGCTCAGAAATACCAGTGCCAAGGGCTGTCTCATCATGGCAGGCTGAACATGCTCAAGACCAAGGAGGTCTCTCCAAGTAGTGGGGAGATGCAGGAGCTCTGTGGGCAACTCTTGGGAATATTGATGGTTTCGTTGGATTTTGAGGAGAAGGAGCAGAAACTGAGATCTTTGGGGTCTTGTGCAAAGAAGAAGAGATCTTTGGGTTATGGAGTTCCATATAAAAATTGTCTTCTCAAGTCCAAAGGAATTTGAAGAACTGATGCTGCAGATGGACTTTGGGCAAGGGCCTGGGATGACAGGACACAGGGAATGGCTTCCCACTGCCAGAGGGCAGGGATGGATGGGATATTGGGAAGGAATTGTTCCCTGTGAGGGTGCTGAGCCCTGGCACAGGGTGCTCAGAGAAGCTGTGGCTGCCCCTGGATCTCAGGAAGTGTCCAAGGCCAGGCTGGGCATTGGGGTTGAAGCCACCTGGGATGGTGGAAGGAGTCCCTGGCCATGGCAGGGGATGGGACTAAATGACCTTTAAAGGACCCTTCCAACCCAAACCAATCTGTGATTTTATGCTGAAGGGACACTGCTGGCTCTCCTAGGAAGACACCCCAGGGCTTCCTCCAAGTGAGAATCCAGGGTTGCCAGCCTGGATTGGTGAGCTGGCCAAGGCAGGCACGCTCCAGGTTATCTCCTCTTTCAGCACCACACCAGATCTGTCACAGAGAAATTCCCATTGAAATCTTCCCCTGCTGCTCTCATCCCTGCAAAAGTGAATGGAGAGATTTGTCCTGACCTCCATCCCCCTCCACAGCTCCAGGCATTTCGTTTTTCTCCAAAGCAACACTCTGCTGCTAGAATCAGCTGAGATGAAACCGAGCTGGCTCCTACACACCTTGGAGCTCAGGCAGGGCTGCTTCCCACACAGTGTCTTTCACCCAAATTAAACAGCTCCCAGCTGAGCCCTGCCATCCATCATGCCAAGCTGCAGGCACAGCTCGGGTTTGGCAGCTTTTACACCTCTGTGGGTTCACGTTTAGCGGGGAAAGAGCAGGGACCTTTTATTTGTGAGGGTGTTGCCAGGGCTGTGCAGCCTCAGAGGCTGTGGGGCCATCCTTGGGATCACGCTGGAATCAGTGGGAGGCTGATTGTTGTTAAAGATAGCAAAGAGCTGGGCACTGAGGGCTGTTCTATTGGGAAAAATTCTCTCTAAAGGATGGGGAGGCCCTGGCACAAGGGGCTCAGAGAAGCTGTGGCTGCCTCTGCATCCCTGGAAGTGTCCAAGGCCAGGTTGGACAGGGCTTGGAGCAGCCTGGGACCGTGGAAAGTGGAATTCCATCTCATTGGAATGAGGTGGTCCTTAAGGTCCCTCCCAGCTGTGGCTTTATGATTCCCTGATCTTCAGGCTGCAGACTGCCCACTCCACACCAATGCCAGGTGAGCAGCAACCCCAGCTCCTTGCCTGTGTTGATCTGAGCTCAGTTCAGTTTTGAGTTTTGAGTTTTTAGTGGTGTCTAAGAGCTCTGTAGGTGTCCCAGAGCAGGCAGACACGGACTGGGATCTCCTTTGGTGGAGATCCTTGCTGGAGACAACACTGCCTCTTTGCTCTGTATGAGCTGAGGTTTTTGTTGGATATAAGAAAAAATCTCCTCACTGGAAGGGTGGTTAATCTTTGGAACAGGCTCCACAGGGCAGTGGTGGAGTCGTCATCCCTGGAAGTGTTTAAAAAATGAGATGTGAGGATATGTCTTAGTGGGAGTCGTGGTAATCAGTCAAAGGCTGAGCTTGATCTGGGAGATCTCTTCCAACCTGAATGATTCTGCGAGTCTGGGACAAGTGTTTCTGTCTATTTGAGGCAGGAAATGGAGTTTTGGTCACCTCAGCTCCCTGTGCCTGGCACATCTGTACAGTCTGTGCCCATATCCACACTCCTGCCAGATAGCCCCAGCCAGTTTTCCTATGGACCCTCCTGCACTTGGGACTGATTTCTGGGCTCATTTGAGCAGCTCTCCCCACACCTCTGAGTGGCAAAGGAACATCTTCCAGCTCTTCTCAGTGCAGGCTCTGGGCTCTCCAGATCAGCCACTTCAGCAAGGTGGAATTCTCTGCCTCTTTGCCACAGACAGGCTTCAGGGAGAAAACATCATTATCCTGATTTCTACCTTTATTTTTTTTTTTTTTTTTTGGGATCTGCTTCCAGGGAGAGCAGCCTCGGCTGGCAGATCCTCCAGCCCCTCACAGTCTGCTTGCTGGAGAGCAGCCTGGGGGAATGACCTTGGCCTCGAATTCCATTAGGAAAGGTCCTCGTTAAACAAGGCTGTTCTCAGAGTCACAGTTTACAGGCATCCTAGGCAACCGCCTTGGGCTTTTTCCAGTCCTCCAGGGAGAAGCACAGTCCCAGAAATCAATAACTGAGTTCTTTTGAAAGTCAGCAGGACTCTAGCGTGATCCAAGCCACTCTCTTCAGTGATTTCTCTCTGCTGAAGGCAAAGAAGGGGTCCCTAGATGAGAGCAGCCTGAAGGGGAGCAGCCCTGGCCCTCTGTCCCTTCCCCTGGGGTTGGTTTGCTCAGTCCCCTCTGACCACGCTGTGTCCTGTCCTTCCAGGCACTGACTGCCCAGTCCCCCCAGAACGGACTGGGCAAGGGGAGCCAAGCAGGCTTTGAGGGAAAAATTCCTTCATTTTTTAGCATAAACACCACCCCCTGGCTCTGCTGAAGCAGGGAGAGCCAATCCCTCCTTGTCAGCCCCCAAAACTCATTTCATCTTCAGATATTCTCCCTCACTCTCTTTTAAACTGGGATTTCTTTCCTGACTCCAAAGGCCCCTTATTGAACATGCAATAAACACCCAGACCCTCCCTTACCTATGTTTCCCCCTCCCCAAAACACCCATGACTTGCTTTATATTAATTTCTATAATAATTCCTCTCCTACCAGTGCTTTCTCCACCAATCTGGACTTCAAGAATTCCCCTGAGCTTCAACAGCTGACTTAGAAATTCTTGTTCCCCTGCCTCATTCCCATCCTGCATCTCCCTAAAAAAAAACCACCATAAAACAGCAACTGAGGACATTCTGTCACCCTTCCCTTGGTGTAAAGGTACCTCCTGAAGTTGGGACACCACGAAGTCAAAGCTAAGGCTGACACATTCTCCTGCCCAAGGACAGGAGCTGGGCTTGGAGCCCAGAGAAAATGCTTTCCTGCCATTAGTGGGATGAATTAATGCATAATTGTGTGGGACACGCTTCATGAATGAAGGGATGCAGCAGCCCAAGAGCTCCACATCCCACCAAAGGTCAGCCCTGCATCCCCCTCCTGTGCCTGCAGTCCCAAAGGAACAAAGGAAAGCTGGTGGAAGCTCAGGAAAACGCCTGAGATTAAAAATGAAAACATTTTTAATGGCCTGAGAAAGCTGACTCGTGGCCAGAGATGCAGAGAGGTGGGATGGGTTTGTGCAATAGGAGGGGAAGGGGTGAGTGGCTCCTGGCCTGACCCCGTTTGTGCTGTGGAGACCTTTTTGGGGGGTTCATGGCTTTGCCAGAGGAGCTGGGAAAAGGCACAGGGAGAGGCAACGATGGGAAGATGGAGCTGCCTGAATTCCCAAGTTCACCCGTTTTTTTAGCAGTGAGGGTGTTTTACCAGCTGGACAACTTACAATTGGATCCTCTCCCAGTCTTTAAACTGAGCCCATCTGTGTTTTTAAATACTAAGTTTAACCCCAGAAATGATGATACAGACAGAAAGAAATCAGGCCATTAGCCACTTTCTGGAAAGGTCCGGATTCACTGCACTTCATGACCCCCTGGAAAACACAAGGAGCCTCTGCACCTCTCAGAAACAAACTCCAGGATGTTTGAA
Organism: Thryothorus ludovicianus; assembly: GCA_013397245.1. Lineage (NCBI taxonomy): Eukaryota > Metazoa > Chordata > Aves > Passeriformes > Certhiidae > Thryothorus > Thryothorus ludovicianus. Next base: position 97,684 of record VZTB01006603.1, on the reverse strand, counting down.
AATCTGTTTGTGCTGCGTCCAGAGCGGTGCAGCAACAGCTGAAGGTCACAAGCAGTGTATAAATAGAAAGGAGGTTTTATTGTGACATGTCCATCCGGAGCCATTGCTCCTGGGTATGCCATCTGGGATGGGAGCAGGAGCCTGTGCATCCCCACGGCAGGAAGGAGGGAGGGATTCTGTCCTTGCAAGGGTGATACCGTGGAAAGGGAGGGGAGAACCACGAGGTTGTAACTTGGCTCCGAAATTTATGGATTTTGAGGAAAAATCACAGGTGTGATGGAGCTTTGGAATGCAAATTCCTCCTGTGGGGTTTCAATCCTGTACCCAAGAAAGGAGAAGGAAGTTTTCACCCATGGAAGAGAATTTTCTGTCTGGGGTGTGGTTTGCAGTGACTGTTCTCATTTGGGGACCTCAGTGTCCCCATCAGAAGGGGTGAGAGGGGGTCTGGCAGGATTTTATACCAAGCTCTAACCATGTGCTAAAGATTTTAATTCCTGCTTAATTCCTTTTCCCTGCTCCATCCATCAGCTCCCTGTACCTGACATTTGTCCTCCTCATGTGTTTGGGTGATAAATTCTTCAAGGTCTGGAGCAGGGGATGGTGCACGCTCAGTCCAGAACAACAACACCTGGAGTTTGCCTGAAACAACAGGTCATGATCCCTCCAGCAACACCCTGAGGATGTCAGGAAAGAAAGGCAGCAGCCAAATGGGAGAAACCTCTGGAATCCCAGTAAAAACAGTGGGAATGAGACACTGGGATGGAAGAGCTTGACCCAAGGAATGTGGCTGGGCAGGTGGAGGTGCTTGCTGATGCAATTCCTGCTGCTCTTGAGGCAGGGAGAGAGGAGAGATCTTGGCTTTCACCACTCAGAGATAACTCCTGGAGTTTCAGGAGAGGGACACTGCAGACATCGTGGCTGGGTGGTGGCCAAAAAGTGTCTCAGCTCTGGCTGGCTGAGGTCCATGTCATCAGGGAATCTGCTTTCCCAATGGAAGGAACAGTGTCCTGACCCCAGAGAGATCCAGGCTGGGGATCAGAGGGCTGTGAGTTCTTGGTGAGGGCCCTTTTTTGGGAAACCTGATGCTCTCTTGGGAGCAGATCCTCTGACAGCTGCTCAATGCTGCTGCCTCCTGCTCCGTGATCCCACAAATACAGACCAGGAGCATCACCCTGCCCCCAGAACACCCCTTTTCCAAGATCCGGGTTGTCTGCACCTCTTTGAGCATGAAAAATGTGGATAACTCCCCAAATTACCATCTCCTGCCACTGCTGGCCAGAAGGAACTTGCTGATCCAAGGCAGAACTGGAGGTCAGGGGTGCCAGAGTCATGGCAGGGTATTCCAGGGCTCCAGCAGCACAGATGTGCTCCAACTTCTCCCACTTCAACACAGGCTTGCTGGATTTGTTGTTATCTTCCCCCAGGATTATTTTTACCAGGTGATAAGGATGGGATCTGGAAGTCTGTTGAATTACCATAAGGTGGCTCGTTGGAAAGCCATGGGAATAAAAGGAGGAGAATCCCAGCTTTTCTTTTCAGCTTGAAGGGAATGACTGTTCCTCCCCCTCCTTGAAGGACAGCTGGGTGTGTGGCATTATGACCACAGAGAGGAAAATCTTTTCTCTCCTGCTCTCACTGCTGATCTGGTATTGGATTGTGTGATGGGTCATACTTATTGATCACAGCAGGCTAAAAAAGACACAACCCATAAATAACTCCTGACGTCCCCAGCTGGGCCAGAAATCCTGAGCAAAGGGCTCTTGGGAGAGCTGCTGGTGGTGTTTCTCTGCTCTTCTCCTCTGGGAAATGCTGGGGACAGGTTTGGGTCGAGCCAGATGATTGGGGCTCACTGCAATGTTTTTGCAGGTGTTTTTTCAGTCCTTGATCCAGCCCTTCCTGGAAGAGCCTCCCCAGCCTGGCTGGAGTGGGGCACTGCTGCTGTGCTGTCCCCATGGCCGTGCCCACCAGCACTGGGTTAAGACATGAAGGCAGAGGTGACTCTGGTCTGTTCTCCCTTCCCCAAAGTCATTCCTTGTGCTCAGCCTGCCCTCTGAACCCATGAACTGCGTGATTTTGGCACCAGGAACCGTAAGGAATGCACGGCAGGGAGACCAGAGTGGGGGGATCAGATTGTGCTTCCTGAAGGAAACAGCTCCAGAGGGTCCCGGGCTGGAGGAGCAAAGTCTGGTCCCTGCAGGACACCAGGGACCCACCCAAAATCCAGGGCAGCTGCTGGCCAGGGCCAGGGCATGAGGGGCAGCAGCCACCCCCTCCTTAAAGCTCTGACTGATGCTCCAGCAGGTCCCACGTGTGGCCTGACCACGGTGAGGGACACGTGAGGAGAGGAGAGGACACAGCCAGGCACCGTCTCTCTCCCTCCTCCCCCCCTTCCCCTTGTTTTTACACGGCTGAAAACAAAAAAAGCATTCCCCACGTAACGATGATTCGGCCAACAGGTCAAGTCAAGCATGACAGATCTCATTCTGGAGCTGGGGTCAGGCAGCAAATTGCCTCAGCCCTGCTGGCACCAAAATCCCAGTGCTGAGGGGCCAGTGGGGTCCCCCCAGCATCCTCTGGCTGCTCACACCCCCCGTGCCCTGGGTTTTTGGGGGGCTGCAGGGGTCCAGCCACTGCCAAAGAGACTTTGGGAGCAGCACCGTGCTGGTAACTCACAGCCTGGGGGCATTTCCCACCTTATCAGGGCCCATGGCAACATTTTTGCCTGATCCAAGAGTTTTCTCAGCTTCCAGCGTTTTTTACGGGCACGCTGCGTCCCGAATTTCCCTGGCGGTGGGGAGGAGGCAGGAAAAGACTCTGCTGGAGCAGAAGAGCTCCAAGGGGAGCCAGGAGATGCAGGTCCCTTCCAGGAGAGCTGGGAAAGCTCCAGAGGCCTCCCAGGCCCCGATCCGAGCCCAAGGAATAAAATCCATCCCGTTGCAGGGAGATGGAGAGTCAGCCAGGGAGGGGAAGGTTTATTTAGAGAAACAACCGTGGGCTGCCTGCCCACACCAGGCTTTTAGCTGATGATCTGCACGTGCCATGGCTGGGGGCGGCTGGGGGAAGGAGTCCACTATTAAAAGCCTGGCAGAATCTCTGCTGAATCCTGCTGGAGCTCGGGGAGGGCCTGATCCAGCAGGATCCCACCTCCAGTGTCACCTCATGTGACCCTGGGGCCAAATCAGACACAAATCCAAGGGCACTCGTCCTCTTTTCTTCCAGGGGTGCAGCCTGGGAGCACCTGGCTCTGGTGGGGAGAAGAGCAATTCATGAGAAACTGGATCTTTTAAAGGATTATCCAAGGTTTATAACGCACCCAGATCTGTCATGTCACAGTTTGTCCCAGATACCCCAGGTCCCTCCCAGGTGATTCCCTGCCAGGTTTGTCAATCATTCCTCCTTCCCACATCCTGACCCCTGATGAGTGCTGCCTGTCAGCCCTGCCATTCCAGAAGGGCACAGAGTGCTTGGCACAATTCAAAAGATGCTTCCCACCCCTGGACAGACACTGGGCCATCCAAGGGTCCTCTGTCCCTTAGAACTTCCCCCCGTCCCTGGTTGGTGTCACCTGTGTTCCTTCCCTCCCCTGTCCCTGGTTCCAAGGCCCAGCAGCCATGCTGTGGGAGTTCTGCTGGAGCTGCTGCTGCATTCACAGGCCTTTGGGCCAGGAATAAAACTCTGAATCCAAACCCTCCATCAGAACCGGCTCCTTTCCTTCACCATCACCTTGGAACCTCTCAGTGAAGGTGACCCTGAGCTCCTGCAGGCCTGGCCTTGTCCCCAAGCCCTCAGCTGTGACATCCAGCGAGCCTGAGGGACCACTGGGGTGAAAACACCACAGAGCTGCCAGACAGGCAAACAGCAAGGGCCAGCCAAGGGCACAACCTCCTGGGAATATTGGATCAAACTCCAATAGAGATCCACATAAGCCCCTGTCCTAGGGAGACGTTCTGATGTTTGTATCCCCATTGGTGTGTGCTGTTCATGCTGATATCATGTTCTGTGCCTTTCAGACTGGCTCTGAAGAGTGAATGTTTTGTTTTGGTTTTGCTCTCAGCCTCTCCCCATGGCTGGTGGGACACAGACACGGGGCAGTACCTGGTGCTGGTTTTGCTTTTTTGCTTTTGCTTTTTGCTTTGCTCTCGCTCTTGTTTCTGCTTTGCTTCTGCTTGCTCTTGCTCCTGCTCATTAGCTAGTTTAGCTGAACAGTCCAAATTTCTTCCGGGACTGTTTCTCCTTTCCTTTTTTTGGACCTACTCGAACCTGTTCCGGACTGGGACCTGGGAACACCGAGAGTCTGCACCCTGTGGAGGGATTGATAACAGAGCGCCCACCCCCGAGAGAGACTTTCTGAATTTGTCACCTTTTTCAGAGCAGTGAAATAGTGGTGTCACCCAGTATTGTTTATTTTGTGTGCTGGGGGTGCTGTGCCTGTTAAATAAACAGGTTCCATCCACTTCTCTCTGAGGAATTCTTCCTGAACTGGTTGGGGGTAGGGGCCGTGTGGATTTATTTTCTGGAGGGGCCCCCTTTGGAGATTCTCTCCCAAATTTGCCCTAAACCAGGACAGCCCCGAACATCTTCTGGGAATAGTTGGGGAGAGGCTGTGCTGAAGGGAGGGACGCTCTGGAGAGGATGGGGCTGTGCAGATTCCCTCACTCCCGAGCTGGGAGCAGCCTGGAACACCGATGATCCTTGGCATTAATGGTGATCCAGGCACTGGCTCCAGCCCCTTTCCACTTCTCGTGCCTCCAGACACCTCCCAGAGATGTGAATGAGCACGGGATCATCCATCTCCTTCCCTCCCCATCCCTGCCTCCGTTCAGCACGCCCTGCTCTGGGGACGGCTCTGTCCGCAGGAATTAAGGTGCAGATTCCTCCTGCAGCCGAGGGCTCTTCCCGGCTCATTAACACCGGGGAACACACGGCAGGAGGGAGGGAGGGAGGACACAGGAAAAACCCGTGCTGGGTGTACCTGGGGGTGCTGCTGAGGGGGGACACAGATGGGGACACGGGGACAAGGTGCTCAGAGCTTTTAGGAGCTTGGGATTTGTGTTTTGGGGTCAGCCCCGTCTGCTTGCAGTGGAGCAGGGGGGAATCAGCCCAGAATCGTGGATTGGTCACTGTGAAAAATGAAGTTCACCTTTTTGCTAGGATTTAAAAGGTTTAATAAAAGACAATAATGACAAGGCACTAAAGCAAAATACACAGCTGGGGTGTCTCTGGCCAAGAGCCAAGATCACTGCTGTCTTAGAGACCCCCCCTTAAATATGGATATTTAAACTTTTCTAAGAACTTATTTCCATGTTT
>VZTB01006603.1:75147-86255 GCA_013397245.1 Thryothorus ludovicianus | reverse complement strand
CCATCCCCATCCTCCCCTTCTCCATCTCCATCTTCCCTTTCTTCCTTTCTCCATCCCTATCCTCCCCTTCTCCATCCCTATCCTCCCTTTCTCCATCCCCATACTCCCTTCTCCATCCCCATCTTCCCTTTCTTCCCTTCCCCATCCCCATCCTCCCTTTCTCCATCCCCATTCTCCCTTTTTTCCTTTATCCACTCCCATCCTCCCCTTCTCCATACCCTGCCTTTATTTCTCCATCCCATCCTCCCTTTTCTTCATCTCCAGCTTCCTTTATTCATCCCCATCCTCCCCCTCTCCATTCCCATCCTTTCTCCATTCCCAGCCTCTTCTTCTCTCTTCCCAGCCTCCCCTTATCCATCCCCACGCTCTCTTTCCACTTCCTCATCCTCCCTTTTTCCATCCCCATCCTTTCCCCATCCCCAGCCTCTCCTCTCTCCATGCTCAGCCTCCCAGCTCCTTTTGCTCACCCTGAGCTTGCTCCGGCTCTCTGACCCTGCCCCATAAATCCCAGCCCTGTGCCTCGGGGCCGAGCTCAGGAGCATCCCTCTGCCTCCAACCCTGGAGCCAGCAGCCCGAAGAGGGGAGTCCCCCCTTCAGACCCCAGTCCAGGGCACAGAGAAGCTAAAACCAGTCTGAGAACACAGCCCTGATTTCTCACCCCGGCTCAGGAAGACACAGGGACATGACCCAGTTATTTGATGGCAGCGTTTAATATTTCCCCTGCAAGGCAAAGCCAGCCCGGCTTCCTCTCCCTCCCGCTCCCCAGCCAGGCAGCCCGGGCTGGGTCGCCGCCTTCCCGGGGCTTAAGAGCTCATCGGGCTGGGATGGAGGGGAAAATGTGACTGTGCAGCCTCATCAGGAGCCCAGATGTGCTGCTGATTCATCCGAGAATTGCGTAAGCCCCGGCAGCGCCGCTCCAGCCGGGAAGGAGCCGCTTTCCCCAGGCTGTGCCCTGGAACGGGGGTGCCTGCGGGGACCCCCAGAGGGAAAATCCACGTGGATCGAGGCGGAGGGCTCAGGGTGGGGTGCAGCACCCCAAAAATTCCGCAGAGAGGTGAAGGAGCTGGAAGGGACATCACTGTGGTGGTGGGACCAGGTGAGCAGATCCAGGGGTGCTCATAAAGGCGACCCGAGGTGGCCAAATCGATCCTCCCATCTCCCCGTTCAGTATCCAGAGGGGTGTTCGGCCTCTCTGAGACACCCTGTGGCCCTCCTGAAGGGACAAAGGACAAATCTCCCTGGGGGGCTCCGTGCACTCGTCCGTGTAATCGCGTGGAGATAATTTGATTATCCCTTCCTTGATGTTTAGCATCACAAAGGGAAAAGCTGCCTCTGAGCTGGGCCCTTGGAGCCACCGCTCTGGGACCGGTCTGGGGGGAGAAGGGTCTGGAACTGGGATGGAAAAGCTGCAGCATTTGGGGAGGCTTCAAAAATGTCCTCAGCCCATTGCTGTGTGCCAGCTCCTGTGTTCAAGGGACATTTGGACAATTCCCTCAGGCACACGGTTTGATTTTTGGGGATTGTCCTGTGCAGGGTCAGGAGCTGGACTGATGATCCTTGTGGGTCTCTTCCAGCCCAGGAGGTTCCATGATTCCCCCAGCAGCAAACTGGTCAGGCTCTTCTGGAGAAGACACCGAGCCCAGGTACTGCTTTTGTTCCAGGGTCTATGAAAATTCATTTGCTCTCCAAAAAAAGACACAGGCACTGATAAGAAAGATCTGGATAGACCAGGGATTGTACAGAGCCACCCTGCAGAGCAAGGAGGTTTCAGTGAGGCCCCAAAACTCCCGATCTGCCTTAGCAAGGGGGGTTTAACAGATGGGATTTCACAGAAAACGTGTGTGGGTGCATCTGTTGAGTGTGTTTGCACACAAATAACACAGCAGAGGTTCTAGAGGATAACGTTGCACAAAGCAAGAGCAGGACACGTTGTGTTTTACGAAAAATTCCCTGGCAAGACAAGACTATGTCAGAACAACATCCAGGGCCTTGTAAAACACTTCAATTTCTCCTGCACTCCCCTTCCCACACTCAGCCTGAGCTGCCGTGTACCCCTGCAAGTTTGGGATTTATTTTTTCTGGAGAGGGGAGGGATTTAGCAGGCTGCTTTTTCTGAACATGACCAAGACCTTGGCCAACCCTTTGAGGAGGCCACCTGAGCACCTCACAGGCAGCAGGTCCCAAATCAGAGTCACCACACAGGGGAGAAACCCCGAAAATCCTGAATCTGATACAGCAAGTGCAAAATAAAGCTCTCCAGGTGGGTGAGCACGTGGAGAAGGGGGTGGCAGAGCCCGTCTCATCCTTTTGGGATGCTGGGAGGAGGGGGGAGGCTTTTTCTTGTCAGGAAGGTGCTCAGTGAGTCACCCAGGAGCAGAGCAGCGTCTGGCTAAGCCGGGGTTTAGCGCCGCTCTAAGCGGCTTTGGGAGCAGCGAGCGCGGGAGGAGCGCGCACCGAATAAAAAAGTCGGGAAGGAAAAACAAACAGTGCCAGCGGTTATGTAAGGGATCAGAGGGCTGCCCACGTGCTCCCGGGGGTCTTCCAGCCCTCCCTCCCCTCCCCCGGGAATGCTCTGATGGGTTTTGGTTCACCCCGATCGCCCCTCGGTAGGAATTTTTTGGGGAGGGGGGTGTGGAGGAGTGGAGGGAGGTTCAGAGATGTGATAGTTCCTGTTGGAGAGGTGAGAGAGAGGCATTTGAATGGGGTTGAAATGAATTCTAAAATTAAGGAAAAGGACGTGGACAATTCCTTGCTGGCCCCTCTGTCAGGACACAGAGCTGGGGACAAATGAGCAATCAAGTGGCACCATCACCTGTGCAGCTAAACAAGGAATTACCGCTGCAGGATGCTGCAATGTTAAAATTTTGGGATCCATGAAATGATTACACGGATCCCAGAACTTGAACTCCTGATAATCCCAAAAGGCTTTTTCAAAAATTCAGCTTCAGGCTCGTGAGAAAGTGGGAGAACAACTTTTTACATGGGCAAGGAGAAGGAGGAATGGACTAAAAAATTACTTTAGGACATTAAAATTATTTAATGACAGAGGGCAGGGATGGATGGGATATTGGGAATTGTTCCCTGTGAGGGTGGACAGGCCTTGGCACAGGGTGCACAGAGAAGCTGTGGCTGCCCCTGGATCCCTGGAATTGCCCAAGGCCAGGCTGGATGGGGCTTGGAGCAACCTGGAATTGTGGAAGGGGGTGGAATGAGATGGGCTTTGAGGATCCTTCCAACCTAACCCAATCTGTGACTCCATGATTCTAAAATCACTTGCAATATTTTGGATGCAAGGGTTTACCTGAATTCCTCCTTTGGGTTGTCCTGGTGCCTCCACGTGTCACTGTAAGCCTTTGTCACATCCTGCTCCGTGCCTCAGTTTCCCTGCCCTGGAGCTGGGCAGAGTCACACGCAGTGTGTGCTGCCAAATTTGCAATGGCAGCTTGGATGGGAACTGATGGAGTTTTCCTCAAAGAAAAACAAATCCTGGGGAGGAGCTGTTTGCTTTCCACGCAGAGTTTCAGCCTGTCATTAAAGCAGAGCCAAAATGGCCTCTTTTGGACGAGGCCACGGGGAAAGATTCCCACTTTTCCAGCTGAACAGGAAGGTTGGTGTCCTGCAGCTTCCTAGGAAATCCCAGCAGTGCTGATGTGGAGGAGAGGACACCTCTGGCCACCCCTGTGCCGTGCCCAGGAGGTCAGGGAGAGCCTGGGACTGTCCCTTTGCAGTGGAACAAACACAATAATGACACAAGAATCCCCTGATGATGCCTGGAGACCTGCTAGGCCAACTGTGCTCTCCAGGGCCTCTTTTCCTCCAGTGGCTGCTCCTGTTTGGTCCTTCCCTGCTCCCCAAATTCCTCCCTTTGCTCACCCTCGCTGCTCTTTTCTCCCCGTGGAGAGGATGAGTTGTGCCCACGCTGCTGTCACATCCACCCTCAGTTTTTCCCTTGAAAAGCTGGAAATACCATCCTCATCCAAACCTCCTGGCTGAGCCCCTCCTTCCCATCCACTCCCAGGGTGCACCACTCCCAGAAAAATGGGATTATACTCTCAAAAAAACACTGTTGGTCCACTTTTGGTGAAGTATCAGCTCCATCCCGCTGGGAAAGGGTGGATCTCTGTCCCAGCTCTCCTTGGACATCCAGATTTGTCTCATTTCCAAGCCAGCAGATGCTTTGGAGTGTCCTGTGAGATCTGATTCCCCCATCCCCTTTTGCTGCTGCCCTACCAGATCCCATTTTCACCTTCTCCCAAATTCTGGGTGCTCCCTCAATTCCGTGTGCTTGACCTCGGTGCCAGGAGGGAACGAGGCAAATTCCTCCTGCCTTTTGTTTCCTGGGGGGAGGAAGGAGCAGGAGTGGGAATTGAGCCCTGTTTGGGACAATCCCACCCTCTTTTGGGTGCAGGTCCCCAAAAAGGGGTGACAGATGAGTCAGGTGGTGGCAACCAGCTCCTGATAGTGAGAGGAGCTGGGATGAGAGAGCCCAGGCAGGCAGGTGGATCCCACGGCTGCATTCATCCTTCCCAGAGCCTGAGGAGGGATTTTAGGGATGCCAAGAGCAGTTTGGCTGCCTGAGAGCAGAGCTGGCACCTGTCCCCAGCACCTGGCCTGGGATGAAATCATCCTCCAGGGTGGGGGGGCTTTGTCACCAATCCTAATTAGACACAGCAGGCTCCCTGATTAGAGCCTGTGTTTGGGACAGAACATCACAGGGGCTCCACAGAGGGGATGGAGGCAGAGGAAAGGCCCCACCCCTCTTTAACAGAGGGGTCAAATCCCCCCTAAATGGGGTGTCTGATTCTGGGGAGCACCGGGTGGGGACAGTCACATCTGCTGGGACATCTGGCCCTTCTGCTGGCCTTGCTTCCATGCCTTCCCACCTCCTTTCCATCCCATCCCATCCCATCCCATCCCATCCCATCCCATCCCACTGAAGCCAGAAAGGGTTCAAAGAGCTCATTATTTTTTTTTTTTCATGCCCTGAGTGGTGTTGCTGGACCCTGATTCCTCACCACAAACCAGAGTGATGTTTTTAGGGTGGCTAAGACAGACACTGGTTTGGTTTTTGCTGATTTTTCAGCCCATTTCCAAAGCAAACCAGGTGTTCTGTCCATGGCATTGCTGGGTGCCCTGAGCCCAGCCTTTCCCTGGGGATGATGGATAAAAGCTGAGGAGCTGAGTGCTGGGAAATCTCTGTTTTCCCACCTTGGCCTTGGCCTTGTCTTCCCAGCCATGTTCATCACAGGGCAAGGATTCCCAGAACAATAACTCAGAATGAAACCCCAAACTGTTGTCATGAAAGAAGTGTGGGGATGATGGAATGGCTTCGATCTGCCAGGGTGAGGTCGGATTTTGGGCAGGAATTGTTCCCTGTGAGGGTGGGCAGGCCCTGGCACAGGGTGCCCAGAGAAGCTGTGGCTGCTCCTGGATCCCTGGAAGTGCCCAAGGCCAGGCTGGATGGGGTTTGGAGTGACCTGGGACAGTGGAACTGGATGATCTTTAAGGTCCCTTCCCAACCCAAACCACTCCATGGTTTTATGATTCCCTGGTTCTGTGGGATTTTTTTACAACAGCATCAACTCCACCCTGAAATTAATGAGTCAACACCCTCTGCAGCTTTATTAAAAACATCCCTAAATATTCTGATATTGGGGATGGGTAGAGGGGATGGATCCTGGTGGTTCCAGGGGTATTTTTTCCCAAATTAGAGGTTTCCTGGCAGTATTTGGCTGGCTCTGCTCACTCACATCCCCACCAGCATCCAGGATGTGCAGATGTGAACAATCCAGGATTTGGGGGAGATGGGAATCGCTGCCTCCAGCTCGGCCAACAGCACCTGGAGCTGGGAAACACTCGTGGGGTGCAGAGTGACCCCAGTCTGCCCTCACTTTGTCATATTTGCTCCCTGGGGGGCTGTTTTGGCTGGCTCAGAGTCACCCCAAAAAACCAACATGGACAAAAAGCAAAAGAGAGAGGAGCTCTTTCTCCTTGAGACCACGTCCACGGATTTAATGATGGAACAATTCGTGGGGAGAGAGGGGAAGAGGGCAAGAAGGAGAGAAAAAAGAGAAGAAAAGAGAGAAGAAAAGAGACTGAAGGCCTCGAGGACTGAATTTTTAAACTCAGGGGAAGGGAGGCGGAGAAAGGGAACCAATGTTAATAGGAAACAACTGATGGGGCAGTAGAGGGGAGGAACTAACCTGGGGGAGTGGGATATGTGATGCATAATAAATCCCTCAGTGCAAGATAACACCTCAGCGATACCTCAGTGCCACACAACATCACTTCCCACTAATCCCGGCAGCAGCTCCGGCTGGGAGCACATTCCCAGCCCCGCGGGCGGCTCCGCTGCCCGGTGAGCAGGGAAAGCCCCGCTCCGAGCACCGAGAGCCACGGCTGGAGGGATCGGAGCATCAGGCAGCGCTCCGGTTCCCATGACAACCAGTTCAGGTGTCACCGAGGGGGGATGCAGGTGGGGATGCTCCGCAGGAAGGGACGGGGATGCTGCTCCGCCTGGGGATTTGCATCCAGCGGGGAACGGCAGCGGCGGGGCTGGAAATCTCCTCTGGCAAATGCCCGGCGGAGCTGGGGAGGGCTCAGCGCGTTGTGCTTGGCTCAGCTCAGCCAGTGAGCTCACTGCAGAGCCCAGGACAGGCAGTGACAGCAGCCCCTGCGTGGGCACGGGGGGTGTCCTTCACACCGGCGAGACCCCGTTCCCTTTGCTGTCCTTCCTTCTGCATCCCCAGGGTTGGCTCCAGCTTGTCTTCCTCAACAGGATCTTAACAAGATGCCTGAGTGTTGTCCAGAATGTTTTCCCAGCTGCTGGTGCACCCAGGTGATCTCCCAGGAAGGTGGAGAGGGAGGAAAAGTGAAGCAGAGACATTTCAGCCTTTGTTTGGAATGCACCTGAAGCCTTCCTCTGTCCTGCCCCACCACCCTCCTGTCATGATCTGCTTCCAGAAACGCTGAAGAATTCCACCCTGTACCCAAGGGATCTTTGGGATTCTGTGGTGGCACAGGTCATTCCCGTCCTGATGTGTCCCTGTCCTTTTTATGTTAAAAAATACATTTTTTATGTAAAGCTGTTGGCAGGGGGAAAGCCAGGGGAGCCCAGCTGCAACCACTCCACTCAGTGTAGGATTTCTCCTCACAGAAGGTGTCTGGACATCTTAAGAACGTGCCAACTTCAATATCCAGAGGTGGAGAGGAGGGATGTGGTTGCTGACAGCCTGATTTAAGTCTTGCAGAAGAAGAAAAACTCCTTTTTCTCCTTTTCTCCTGGCCTTGGCTCAGAACAGGCTCCATCCAACTCAAGATTTGATGCTCCCCGTCGAGCTCTGGTGGCTGGGAGAACAACAGGACTCCTGGCACGAGCCAAACCCTCTGGAAAGGATCCTTCTGCCACATTTCTGTCCAAGATGATTGTCTGGAGTGGACACGAGGGTTGTGCTTGGGAGGAAGGGTGGGGAGTGCAGGGTGCTGGAGGCAGCCCCTGGTCCTGGCTGCAGATGATCCCTGGGTGTGTGAAACGTGGGCTGACCCCACATCCTCACCACACAGCTCCAGGAGATGTTCAGGGCAGCGTTTTTGTGCTGGAATTTTTCATTTTCTGCTCTTCCACATGGAGGGGAGCCCCACAGGCTGAGGGGATGTGTCAGGTCACTGCCAATGGTCCGGAGCCTGGGGTTGCTCCTTGGGTGGGTTTTAGGAACAGGACAAACAGCTGAGCTGACCTGGCTGTTTGTGAAGCTCCTCAGAGATTAAAAATGAAGCTCAGGCTGCTTTGGTTGGGAGTCTGGATAATTTTCCTGGCATCATCAACCTTCTAGCAGAGAAGGTCCTTTGCAAACATCACTGGTGCTTTGTGCTGTCTGCACAAGCAGTTTGCTTTGCATTCTGGCTTTATTCAATTCCATTTCAATTTACCCAAAATATCTCGGCATGCTGGTGAGTGGCAGCTCTCTGGGATGAGTGTGCATGTGAATACACTTCTGCTAAGTCAGTGTGAATCCTTTCTGCCAGTCAGGCAAATAATGACAGCAGGGAAAATCAGCAAGGGGAAAAAGGAGAGACAAAGGCAGGCAGCATCTCTGGAGAATGACCAAACAGCCCAGGAGAGCTGGTCCACGCCTTTGCCACTCTCCTTGACCGGGTCCTGTGGAGCTGGGCACACAGCTGAGGTCCCTGTCCTGCCCCTGTGCCATCCTCCTCCACTCCAGGCTCTCCAGACCTTGGGGACATGGCTTGGGACAGGGCACCTCGCCCACAGCTGAGCTGGTAAAAGCTGCAGCCCTTCAGAGCTGATCAAATCAGAAAACGAAACGGGTCAGGATCTGACCAAGGAAACTTCCAGAGAAAACCAGGGGTAATCCTTCTAGAGAAGGAACCTGGAACTGCACAAGAGTAGGAGCCATCTGGCAGATTCCTAAGGGTCCCAAAGGCCCCATGATGATGATGATGGTGATGATGATGATGATGATGTGTGTTTTTCTGTGGGGCTGTATCTGCTGTGTCAGTCCATCTCTGGAAACTGAAACCACAGCAGCTGCTCAGCAGGGCTGGAACAACACCAGTTGTGCTGTGTCAGGTCCCAGCAGGGTGGCACCAGCAGGGTCAGCACCCCTGGCTGAATCCCAAAGGGGAAGATGGAGCAGCTGGAGAGCAGCCTCGGGACAGGATTTGCGTTTTCCTGCTCTCTGCTGGGGGGACAGGGGTGACCCAGCTCCAGGGCTCAGCTTGTGGAGAACAAATCAGGGGGGCTGGGTTATCCTCCCAGAGCTGAGGGGAATAACATTGGGATTACAGAAGGGGTTGGGTTGGAGGGGATCTGAAATCCCATCTTATTCCACCCCTGCCATGGGCAGGGCCACCTTCCACTATCCAAGGTTGCTCCAACCTGGCCTTGGACATTTCCAGGGATGAAAGCATCAGATTGAGCACTAAAATGTTAATTTATTGACACAACAGAGCAGCCTTGAGACAACCCCTTCCAAACTGTCAGAGCTGTGCCCTGACTCCAAGGATCAATGGCATGTTTGTGCTGAAAGTGGGAATGCCACTGCCAGAGGGTTAGAGGGGATATTGGGAAGAAATTGGGTTAATGATTAGATTGGTTATCCCCAATATCCACAAGGCTTTGAAATTCTAAATTGTGGATATCCCCAATNTCCCTGGAAGTGTCCAAGGCCAGGCTGGATGGGGCTTGGAGAAGCCTGGGCCAGTGGAAAGTGTCCCTGCTCATGGCAGGGGCAGGAATGACAGGAACTTCAAGGTCCCTTCCCACCCAAATCCTTTGATTCCATGGGAAACTCCTTCCTTGGAGCTTCCCAGCACAGGTCTGAGCTGCATCCCAGAGCTCGGCTCACGACCTGCCCAGGATTCACCCCGCTGCGAGTGGCATCAGCCACAGATGGAGGGACACGTCCCCGGCGACAGCTCAGTGTCATTGTCGCGCCTAATTGCCCAAAAAACCTCCTCGCAAATCCCCGGGACGAGGCTCTCCGTGCTCAGCAAGGCAAATTAACAAATGCTAATGAGCTCCCAGCCACGAGCCCGGCCGGGGATTACCCCACATGCGCTAAGCAGCTTACTCGGGGTGCAGGGCTGGCAGCAGCAGCTCCCCAAACACTCCGGAGCCTCTCCTTGGGAGCAGCACGATCTAAACTCGCAAATAATTCCACCCTGACACCGCCGCAAAGCTTCTGCTGTCAATTCTCTGCCCATTTTCGGGGCATCCAGGAGCGGCGTGATTCCTCCAGCGGCTTTCCCGTCCTGCCAAAAGAAGCAAAACTCGGCAGCTTTGGTTAATTCAGCCCCGAGAGCGCGGGTGTCACCTCGATGTCGCGATGCTGGGCGAGGAGCAGAGCAGCAGGGGCTGCCTGCAGGCTTTCCCGAAACCCGGGAAGCCGGGAGAGGGGCGCTTTGGGGGATGCCATGGGGTGTCCCTAAGCTTGTGCCCTCCGGGCCCTGGGGATGCTCGGCTGGCGTTGCCATAGAAATGCGGAGCGGGAGGGGGGATGCGAGATCGGCTGCTGCCATCTCCTGGAGAGCCGGGATGGAGAAGGGGCAGCTCGGAGATGTGCAGGGCAGAGCTCAGCGCAAACCGGGGCAGGGATATCGGTACCGAGTGGGCTGGGCACAGCAGAGCCCCCCGGGGCCGCGGGATGATGGCAGAATGTCACCCTGGATCTGCGGGCTCTTCCCAAAAACACCAACAATTCCAATGATTCCAAATCATAAAGTCATTAAAACTGGAAAAGCCCTCAAAGGTCATCCGGTCTCATCATTAACCCAGCACTGCCAGGGCCACCACTGACCCCTGTCCCCAAGTGCCACATCCACAGGGCTTTTAAATCCCTCCAAGGATGGGGACTCCAGCACTGCCCTGGGCAGCTGTGCCAGGGCTGGACACCCCTTTCCATGCAGAAATTTTCCCAAATATCCACCCTGAGCCTCCCCTGGCCCAGCCTGAGGCCGTTCCCTCTCCTCCTGTCCCTGTCCCTGTTCCCAGAGCCCGACCCCCCCTGCTGTCCCCTCCTGGCAGGCGCTGTGCAGAGCCACAAGGGCCCCCCTGAGCCCCCTTTGCTCCAGGCTGAGCCCCTTCCCAGCTCCCTCAGCCCCTCCTGGTGCTCCAGAGCCTTCCCCAATGTCCTTTTTGTCACAAGCAGCCCAGAAGTGCCCCCAGGGCTGGAGATGCCCCAGCAGTGCCAGCACAGGGGACAGGCTCTGCCCTGGTCCTTCTGCCACCACAGTGCTGGGACCAAACCAGGATCGTGCCCAGAACTGCCCACGTTGTGTTTTGTGAGTTTTGGACACAACCTGTGCTGGACTGGAAGGACCCTGCTGGGGTGCTGAGCTCAGCCCCAGGATGGAGAGCGGCTCTGAAGGGGTTAACGCCACCCCCGGGGCACTGCTGGAAGCGGCGCAGGTGGGAGGGGATGGCTGCGAGGTTTCTGTGCCTGTGTGGAGGCACCACAATGAGCGTGGGACGTGCTGGAGCCGCAGCTCAGCCTCGTTTCTCAGGGTTACCACCAAGAGCTGCAGCTTTGCTGCACCTTCCTCCCTTCCCTTCCCTTCCCTTCCCTTCCCTTCCCTTCCCTTCCCTT
>VZTB01006603.1:64045-74154 GCA_013397245.1 Thryothorus ludovicianus | reverse complement strand
CTCGGGGAATTTCTGCAAAACAGCAGAGAACCCCACAGGAAACCTCGGCTCCTGCTCGTGCAGCCACAGTCAGACCCGTGCCAGGCTGTTGGATGGCAGGGACACGGCGTGGGGCAGGGGATGGGACACACAGCGTGTGACTGATCCTTTTAGGGACAGGGGGACAGGAGCTGGGACATGGGACTGTTTGTGCTAAAGGCCACAAACACTGAGGTTTTAAATGATTTTAAACGGGGTAGCCTGAGCCTGTGCTTGGCCGCCATCACCCAGGGAAAAGTGTCCTCAGGAGCTGTGGGATGTCCTTGTCCCATCCTGGGTTTTCTGTTGGATGTTTGTTTTTTGTTTTTCTCCAACGCTCCTGCATTAGAGCAGATGAAATTTGGATTATTTGATGCCAGCTCAGCTCC
Source organism: Thryothorus ludovicianus (assembly GCA_013397245.1). Classification (NCBI taxonomy): domain Eukaryota; kingdom Metazoa; phylum Chordata; class Aves; order Passeriformes; family Certhiidae; genus Thryothorus; species Thryothorus ludovicianus. Next base: position 73,747 of record VZTB01006603.1, on the reverse strand, counting down.
AGCTGGGGTTGTCCCATCCCAGCCTTGTCCTTGCTCGGACATCCTGGCCCCATGACCCCGCTGATGCCCTCGGGCACCTGAGCCCTGCCCTCCCCAGAGAGCTCTGGCCAAGTGGGATAAACTCACACCCAGCACTCCAGAGCAGCAGGATGGGGAAAACCAAAGCCACACCAGTGTCCCCCAGCTGTTCTGGGTGTGGGAGGTGGCCCAAGGGCACCAGCAGAAGCAGGACAGCCACGTCCTGATGCCACAGCCCTCTGCCAGGCTCAGGCAGGGCTGTCCCTGCTCTGTCCCCTGCTGGGAGCAATTTTCCCCTGAGACAAACCAGGAATCTCTGTGCAGGAACCCTGGAGGTGTTTCAGGAGGGCCTCACATCTGTGAGAGCCCCTCTGCAACCATCCCAACCCTGCTTTTAGGAAATCCTAAACAAATTTCAGGCCACTAAAAGGCCTGAAAAGCAGAGACCAAGGGGGATTGGGCCTCTCTGCTGCTGGACTGCATCCCACAGTGCAGGTGTGCACAGCACCTGTGGGTTTTAGGGACAGCCAGCTCAGCTGGTTCACTTCAGAGAGGGAAGGGCAGGTCTTGGACTCCAAAACAGAAATGAACTGGATTTAATTGGACAATGAATAAATCTGGAGTTGCTCCTCTAATCTCATCACCCAACCAGTTCATCCCAGTCTGAGAAGCCTTTTGAAGGACTATTTTGGTTGGGGTAGGGAGGGACTTTAAGCCCTTTTCATTCAGGGACACTTTCCACTATCCCAGATTGCTCCAGACCCTGTCCAGCCTGGCCTGGAACACCAGGATGGACGAGGAAGGCAAAACCAAACCTGGACCAGGTGGGCTGGGAAGGGCTGGGGCACTCCAGGTGTGGGGTTTTACCCCAGGCCATGTCACTCTTCATTCCACCTCGTCCCCAGGGATAGAAAATGTCAGGTTTGATGAATCCAGAGAGATCACAAAATGTTCTTCTGTCTTTAGGGCAGGAAGGAGATATTTCCCCCTTCCTTTGTTTTACTTTTTCTTTTGTATCAAAGATGAAAAGAATTAAAGTCCCATCCCTGCAGTGCTGCAGGCACAAGACTTCCCTGGGAATCAGCTTTTTTTTAATTTTTTTTTTTATTTTTTGCAGGGACCCTGCAGCCACAGATTGGTATTAATGATCTGGATTTGCTTTTGGGGTTAAAAAGAAAGAAATCTGTGAATGCAGAACGTGGCTGTTCCTGTGCAGGGGGGAATATTGCAGCTTTGTGATTCACTGCCATCTTGTGATATTTAACATTTTCCTAAAATGATGAACACGCAACATGAATTAGAACAGAACCCCAAACAAGAAGGAAAAAAAAAACCCCAAATCTGTTCCTAGTATCCATAGTTACAGAGAAAACTCAGAGACCCTGAGGGTGATGGATAGAAAAACTCCTGTCACAAAGACAAAAAATGAAAAGTTGTGGCATTTGTTGCTTTTAGTTTTTGCTTTTGTATTTTTTATTTTTTAACTGATAAACTGATTTTATTTTCTAACCTAATAAACTGATAAATAAATGCATAAACCCCATTCTTCCATCAGACAAAAAGCTGGAGTTTTCCTTGATGAGATCTTGTGAGTTCTGGAGACAAGGTTTTCAATATTTTTTTTTTCCCTTTGCCTTTGGGTGGAATGGCAAAATTAGGACAAGTTTGCTCCAATGAGCCCGAAATTATTATTATAATTATTATTATTATTCTTTCCATGTACAGCCAGAGTACCTGGGAGTCCTGTGCTACTTCAGAGGGAGAACATGGGGGAAAAAGCTGCACAATGCATGGCAAAGTTTAACAGAAAATAGGGAGATTTTTGAAAGTCAGGTAAGGGGGGATGTTCCACCTTTTTAAAACTGATGAAAGTAGATCAGATAAAGCATCAGGAAGCAAAATCTCACCTGCCTCTTGTAAATAGAGGCAGTGCCAGGAGCTGCCCTTGCCCACGGCTGATTTTTGATATGGATCATCCCAAAGTGAGGAGCCCAAAATCTACTGCCCAGAGTTTTACTGTATTTACCATTTTAGCAGGGTTTTACTGCCCTGTATTTGGTGCTGACTGTGCCAGGGTTCAGCCACAGAGCCACAGGCTCATCCCAGGGAATGGGATGAGGGAGGGAATTGGGGTCAAAGTGAGAAAAGTCACAGCTTGAGATCACAGGATGATGGAAAGGTTTGGGAAGGGACCTTAAATCCCATCCAGCCCCACCCCCTGCCATGGGCAGGGACACCTCCCAAGGTCACAGGTCACCCCAAACCCCTGTCCAGTCTGGCCTTGGACACTTCCAGGGATCCAGGGGCAGCCACAGCTGCTCTGGGAATTCTATTCTAGGGCCTCTCCACCCTCACAGCCAGGAATTCCTTCCCAATATCCCATCCATCCCTGCCCTCTGGCACTGGAAGCCATTCCCTGTGTCCTGTCCCTCCATCCCTTGTCCCCAGTCCCTCTCCAGCTCTCCTGGAGCCCCTTCAGGCCCTGCAAGGCTGGAGGGAGATGAAGTTTAATATCTAGACATTGGGGTTTATTGGGTATTAGGAGAGGAGAGAATTCCAGTACCCCCAGATTGTTCCACCTCTCCCCTGGCACCATCCTCACCCAGGACATTGGGGACAACTCCCAGCTCAGCCAGGACACCCAGGGCTGTTCCCTGCTTCAGTGCCAGCAGGGAGGGAAGAACTCTCTTCCCATGAGGTGTCTCTTTGGGATATATAAAATATGTGCTCTGAATTCAGCCAGTGAAGTCATTTTGGGGGCACAGCTCTGAATTTTTTCCACAGACTGAAACAGCAGCTGAAGTTTGGATTGCCTCATTTATAAACCATCCAAACTAATGGCCTGAAGCAATTGTGTCCCAGACTTTCAGCTGCCTCCTGGGACTTTGGAAGAGAATTCCTAGAAAATACCAAAACACTCCTTTCACAGAAAACAGGGCTGCAGTTGGATGGGGGTGGCTGTTCCCCAAGGCACAGGGTCACAGCATCACCTGTCCCCACCTCCTGCAGCCCCTCAGGAAACTCAGACAAGTGCAACAATTCCTTCAAGGCAGAGCAGAGCTTGTACCACAGGATTTTCAGCAGAGTTGGAAGCCTCACTCGTGTTTTTTGTTACCCACGTTATTTTCTTCTGGCTCACAAATCACACACACAGCAAAGCACCCCAAAATGAGAGAAAAATGAGTTTTCCTGAGTGCTGAGAGGATGCAGCTGGGTAAAAAGAACAGGGATGGAAATGGTGGGAGAGGATCAGGAGAGCAGAGCAGCTGCTGGCAGAGCTCACAGTCCTCTCTTTCCCCATTTCTAACACAAACCTCTGCATTTCTTCCAATATTGTTGATTTTATTACAAGAGTAGCTTCAGACAGAACAAAAAAATAATAGAAAACCCAAATATTTTTTAAAAATTTAATATGAAACCCCTAAGTAAGAGACTTTAGAAGCCTCAAATGTTAAATAACCCTTTTGGTGGCTGTGGTTGTACAGCACTCAGGCTGTGCTCATCCTTCACACCAACTGGTGCTGGTGGAACTCCACTGTCCTGCACTCCCACATCCAGCAGCAGAGCAGAAATTATAAAGAAATGTTTCCTCCCATTGTTCTATTGCTGTCTCAGCCCACTGACAACATTTAGTCTGCTCAAGTTATCCCTAAGTTTGGCAGAGACAAAACCTCTTGTCCTCCCCAATTACTGTTTATCCACATAAATTCTGCTGATTTCAGAAAGGCAAATTAGTGATTGATTTAAAAAAATAAATATCCTTATGCAGGAAATACACCGACCCATACAATTAACACATTAATAATCATTAACTTGGAACATTAATTGCATGACTCAGAGTGTCTGAAGTTTTTATTTAAAAAACCTCAAACCTGCAGAACAGAGGCCACGGGGTGGGGGTGTCTGAGGCCTTCAGACACTCTGAGCTGGCTCTGACTTCAAAGGATGAATGAATCACCAGGATCTGGTTGGTATCAGCAGAACTGGCCTGCACAATAAATGAGCCCAGTCAGTCCTTCCCTGGAGGGGTTTCTGTCTCTTGGCTACAGGGAAATGATGCAGCAAACTTTTTATATTGCATAAACCAAGGAAAACATATTTATATAGCAAAGGTTTCCTGAAATAGCCCCTGGAATTTTTAACAGAGCAATCATTCTTTCCAGAGTTCCAGGATATATTTCAGCAAGAACAAAGACACATGGAGAGTATTTTCTTTTTACTCTTCCCTTCCAGTCTGGGTACAGCAGCCAAAATCTGCACATCTGTGGCTGTGTCCATCACAAAGTTAAACAGCTCCATAGGGTAGAGCAAGCCTGGAGAATCCTGAATGCAATCAACCCCAAATCTATCTGATGCAGACATCAGAATCTGCAAACAATAAAGGGTTTGTTTATAGCAACACCAGACTGGCTGCCAAGGGATAAATTCCTGATCTTCCTGGGCTACAGGTGCAGCACTGTTTGAGTTCCAGTCTCTTGTACAATCAACTCTACCCTTTAACACCAGCTCCAAACTCCAACAGAAGCAAAAGCAAAAGTTCTGAGTTTGCAGCTGACGCTTCAAGAGCCCATCCTACCTTCAGGCACCACGAAGGGACCAGGGAGGTTCCTGTTTGCTTTTCATGAAGTGCTTTATTCATTAAGAGGTTAAACCCTGCAGGTTTTTCCTCAGGCCAGGGTTGGAGCCACAGCTCTGCTGTCAGGCTGGAGGTTGATGAGGGAGTTGCTGGCCTGGGCCAGCTCTGCGATGGACACTCGGCCTCGCTGCTTGATGTACTGGGCCACGGCTGCCATCTCCTCTGCTGTGATGTAGATGAACTTCCCCCTGTCATCAATCACACCTGCAGGGCAAAAACAGGAGCCTGCAGTCAGCACTGGGGCTCCCCTCACTTCCCACCAGGCACCACTCACTGCTGGGGAAGGGATGTTCCAGTGCTGAGGCAGCGTTTCCTATCTAGGCCAGGCAGGTTTTTGTCTCTGGGTGCTGGAGCAGGGCTGTGCCAGCAGCCCAGGGCCCTGGGAAGGTTCATTTTGCTCAAGGGAACACGTTTTGTGCACTGGGAACAGCTGGCTGGGGGCCCCACAGCAGCTCTGCAGGGACCTCGTGTTCATGGGATCACAGAATGCCCTGAGCTGGAAGGATCCCCCAGGATCATTGATCCAGCTCCTGGCCCTGCACAGACACCCCAACAATCCCACCCTGGGCATCCCTGGGAGCATTTTCCAAACCCTCCGGGAGCTCTGGGGCTGTGCCCATTCCCTGGGGAGCCTGGGCAGTGCCCAGCACCCTCTGGGGGAAGAATCTTTCCCTAAAATTCAACATAAATCCCCCTGTCCCAGCTCCAGCCCTTCCCTGGGTGCTGTCACTGTCACAGGGAGCAGAGATCAGAGCTGCCCCTGCAGAAGTTGCACAATCTTCCCCAATCTCCCCCCCAGCCTCCTCTTCTCCAGACTGAACAAACCAAGTGCCCTCAGCTGCTCCTCACAGGGATTCCTCTCCAGACCCTTCCCCAATCCTGTGGCTCTGCTTTTTTGGTGCTCACGTTCTCAGCTCAGGCACTGGTGGAGAAAGGCAGAGCAGGAGGGTCCAGGAGGGCACAGAGAGCCCTTGTGGGGCCCAGCTCAGCCTTTCCAGCTCCTCCTCTGGAAGGGAATGCAGCTCAGTTTCCATATTTCTGCTGCTGCAGCCAGACTGAGAACAGAACTGAGTTTTTCTGTGTTCCACCCAGGCAGAGCCAGCCAGGACAGCACACATCCCTAGCCCTGGGTTCCAAGCACTTTTAGGGAATTTCAAAGGGTTTCCACATGTACTCGCTGAGACAGTTGCTCACAAGATCAGGGCAATAAATGTTTGTGCTGGCACCTTCCCCTGCTTCCCCCCTGGCAAGAACAAGAGTGCCCAGCACTAAAGCAGCCTTGTTCCTGCTCAGTGTCTGCTGCCATTCCAGCTTGGACTGGGTGGGTACAGGGCTGGGAACAAGCAATTCACTGCCTCCAGCACCCTGCAGTGCTTTGGGGTGTTTGCCTCTCCCACATGCCACACCCCAGTGCTGCCTTCAACCAGCCCAAATCACCCCAGTGAGGCTCTCAAATTCAGATTTCAGAAGGTGCCATTTGCAGCTGGCTGCTCAGCAGCCCCAGAAGGCCTTCAGATGGGTAAATAAATAAAATATAAATATCTAGCTAGCAGGTTCTACGAGATCCTCAAAGCAGGAATGACACTGGAATTCTCTCTCTGCCACAGGGAAGGCATTTTCTGCACCACCACCTCTTCACCAGCCACAGAAAAATCCCCTTTGTGCTTTGGCTGTCACCTGTCAGGGTGCCATCTGCCATCAGGTCCTGGATTCTGTTAATTGCATCCTGTGCAGAAGAGAAAAAAAGGAATAACAGACTGATCAAAAGGGAAGCAAAAAAACATTTCACATGTTCAGATGAGCTACAGAGGTTTACACTGAGATCCCTCAGGGTTCAGGAATTCAGTACTCCCACACAGAGATGCAATCAGGCCTTTGGTCTTAGAGGGATGATTTTTTTTTTTTTTTGCATTTGGGATGCTCAAATTAAATTCCCTCTCTTTTAAAAGAGGCTTTTATTGCTATTACTTGGCTGTTTCAAGGAGCAGGGGGTTACAGGAATCTTCCCATGGAAAGGCTGTGCAGTGCCAGGAAGTTCCATGAAGCACACTGAGGTCCTTCTCCAAAGTCCTTGCTCAAAAATTCCACATTTTTTGTATCTTTTTCCTGTTCTCCTATCTAACCAAAGCAACAACCTGTTGAATTTATGGCTGAATTTATTTATTTACTCTACAGTTACTACAAGCATGAAGTTCCACTGCACCTTAAGTGTTGGTTTCTACAGCCCTCTCTCTTTTTCTTGTTGCTATATGACTGCAGAAGGAAATGATAATTTAGATTTAATTTTAGATTAATTCCTTTAAGTAACCCACTGCACACTTAAATGGAGCTCTGGTTTAAGAGGGAGGCAAAGGCCCAGAAAAAATTAGTCAGGGCTTACCTGTGTCCTCAAACCCAGATGTGAAGCCAAGTCCTCCAGCTGGATAACCTTTGTTTTCTGTGGAAATAAATAAGAGTTAAGCTGATGAATGAGAAAGTTGGGATTTTTTTTTTTCTTTTCCATTCAAATAAAAAATGCATTAACCAGCCAAAGCAGCACCTGTCCCTGTAAATAACTTTTCCTGTGATGAAAACCTCTCAAGCTACCTAAAGCAGGGAGCTCTGTGGAAAAGCTGAGTGCTCTGACCCACTTAGGGCAAGACTCAAACTCATCTGCCAGCCTTGATCCTGGACTTCTCCTTCCATCAGGGTGAGCACGAGGAGCAGCCATGACTCTGCTCCCCCACCCCCTGAGTTTCTCAGCTGCTACTTTTAATTTCCAGTAGAATAAAATCTTGTTTTATCAAGATCCCTTTCTTCTCTGAGGGATGTTTCAAAGCACCTTTAAAAATGATCACTGGTGTTTATCAGCACTTCCATAAAACCCAGGCAAGACTGGCAGCATTAAGTGCTTTAGTCTGTTTTACTGATGTCATGTGTATTAATGCCATAATAATCTCCCTAAGCAAGCCAACACCTTATTAAAATTGTCAGTGTTGGAACTGCAAATTGTCATTTTGCTTTTGACAGATTCTTCCTGCTGCTTCTCTCAGTCAGGGCGCAGCCACCACTGCTCACATCTGGATTTGTGCTTCTCTGCAGCTCCAGAGAAAACACCTGCACTGCTTGTCTGGAGCTACTCGGTTCCTGTTTTGTTCTCTGCCAAAGTTTTAGGAACTCATCTGTTTAGTTGCTCACAGTGTTTGTAAGGAGCTTGGAAAAGACAAAACTGTTGGAAAGCTCAGTTAATATCCAGGACTAGAGTCCTAAAATCCATGTGTGTACAGCCACAGGAGCTGCATCTCCATTAACAAATTAAACACTTCAAACAATAAAATCCTTTGTTTCTGGTCGTGAGAGCATACTGGGAGGCCACTGAAGAAATAAAGAGAGGCTGAAATAGATGAATCTCTTTCATTAATAAAATCAGACCAAAAAGAAAGCCACACACAGATTTAGCAGCTGTGAAGTTCGATGCAGCCAAGCTAGAGAACTGGATACCATGGACTGAACACATGGAACTGGAACCAGTCCATGGAATTCAGTTCTCAGAGCTGGGAACTGCCAACATTCGTCACATCTTCTTTTAAAGGGACTGGGGGGGGTTGGTGCAAAGCCACGTGAACAAGAAAAACAGGATTTCAACCTTCACTTAAAGCTATTCCCCCTCAGTGACCAAGTTTGGTGGAAGCTTTTCCAAGACACATCCAGCTGGGAATGAGACCTGAGGGGGTGGGATTAGGGTTCCACACTCTGGAATACAACACTGTGAGGTCCCAAGGGAATCAAACACTTCTCCACAGGCTTAACTTTCCTTCAGCAACAAAACCACATCCACATCTTCCTGAATTCATTTCATTTTAGGGGTGATGCTGCTGCTGTCCTCAGCAAGGGATGAGACAGAGCAAGGGGCTGCATTTTGCTTCCAACTCCCTTAAGAATGAAGCATGGGGTGAGCTATCTCCAGTCAACGATAGCAGCACAAGAAATTATTCAGCAGGAGAGCTAAATTCAATTTTATTTTTAAAAAAAATGCCAATTACTCTTTAATTTATACATTTTTTCAGACAGCTACGAGCAGCTCAGCACTGCTTCCTGTCAATGGTTTCTGTGAACAGAACAGAAGATGAGGGCAATACATAATCTATACATTAAGCACACTTTCAAGATTAAAGAAAAAAATACTTAAAACTTGTGAAAGAAAGCAATGCCCCAGTTCTGCAGCTCAGCTCTGCAGAGGAAATCAGGTGTCGAATATTCAGACTCTGGTTTCCAGCCCAAGTTTAATTTCTCTGACGTCAAGATGAAGTGACTGATACAAAACTCAGTGCTGAAGCACTGAGCAGGCAGTTTGTGACTGATCTGGCCCTTCCACCACAACCCCTGGGGCAATGGGCAGAGCCTGTGTCATCCCTGGGAAACCTCCCCGTGTTTGTGGGACATCCCAAGGGACACTGGCACCTCCTTTTTTACCTACAGAGGTAAAAGAGAGGCAGGGAGCAGCTTTGGAGGGCTCTGCACTGAGCTCTTGTGCAGAGCTGCCTGGCAATCACTCCAAAGGACTCCCTGAGGAGAGTTTTCCATGAGGCAAATCTGTAAGTCCAGGAGATGAACCTGCTCTAAGGCCAGGGTTTTGCTGGGATAAGGATCATGCAAAGTGTGAGATTTTGGATATCAAAATGATCAGCAGCTCACTCAGCACCCAAGTGATTTGCTTGCTAGAGAAGCCTTTCACAAACTTGACACATCCTGAGAGTTCAGACTCCAGCACAGGAAAGAAGGGATTCATTAGTGTCATGGGTTGCAGTGCAAAATGTAAAAAAAAAAAAATAAAAAAATAAGTGTGTTATTTCATCACCATTTGTTGGAACTGGGCTGGGGGTGGTGCAATCTTCTGTCCATGGCCCAGCTGTTCCAAACCACCCGGGGCAGTTTCTTTGTCTCTTCCATGACCCATCCTCCCTCCAGGCACAGATCTTCTGCTCATGGGCCACTGAGTGCCACTGATAAAATTCCATCATCCCACTGGGAAATGCTCCAGCCAGGGGAGGAGCCAAACATTCCCACCT
>VZTB01006603.1:50422-63918 GCA_013397245.1 Thryothorus ludovicianus | reverse complement strand
CTTTACCTGAGAACCCCTTAATTTCAAAATTATAATAATATGGAGGGAGGGGATTTGAATCCTTCATTGCAAGGGAGGTTCCTGCCTTCCTCAGCAGACACCTGGTGTTAAACCTCAATAATTAGGAAAAAAGATTTGCATGAGTGCTGGAATGAGAGGAGAAAAATGCATCTGATTTTTGACAAAGCACTAGTGGAGGGCATTGGCCCTCACAGAAAAAACACAAACCCTCATGAACACAGCCCAGGTTTTAAATACCCATCCACACAAAGGGATGAAAGGAGACTGACACACCCTGGTTAAAACAAGAGAGCTGCTTCTTAAACATTAAGGCAACGATGGAAGCTGCATGGACAGAAAATGTGAAGGAATCACAGGAAAAGTCAGGATTGAGATTTCCAGGGCCAGCACTGAAGGCCCAAGAACTCCCTCCTGGTACAGCAACTCTCCTTCCTGCTGAGCTCACAGGGAGAGACTCTTCTTAAATCAGTGGCTGAGGGTCACAAACAAAGAAACCTGAGAGCCCCAAATCCCAATCCACAGCAAATATTGCTTCCACAAACTCTGAGGGAGACCCACCAGGCCTGTCTTATACCCCAGGGCAAGAGCCACATCCTGCCCCAAAAACCAGGGCCCAGCTGCAATGGAATTGTTTTAGCAATTATGGATGTGCCCGTGCTGGTTCAGTAAATAACATTTTATTGAAGGTATCACTTTTGTTACTTGTTGAATATTTAAATAAAATAAAGAGGAAGTAAAGATGGCCCTTTTTTACAAAAGGTATTTCACACCATCTAAGGAGAAAAAACCAAAGGCACCTTACCTTAACATATTCCAGGAATTCCAGAAGAAAGCTGCGAGTCTGGAGACAGCAAGGAAAAGAACTGTTATTTCCAATTTATGAGCATTAAATGCATAAAAAACTGAGTATAAATTACTATAAAAGTGTTGAGATTGCATAACTCCTAAGTTTTAACCACACCGAGATACTGAACTGGGCAGAAAAATAATCTAGATTTAATCTTCATGAGGGATTTCTGATAGTTACTTTCTGAGACAGAATGTGGCTCAGGTACAATTTAGGTGTTTCCTGAAAGGTTATCATACCATTTTTTATTTTTCCCATCATAAATACTCAGAAATAACCACATCTGGGTGAGTTTAAGCATCATTAAGTCACACACCAAGGACATTTTGTGCAGAGGAAAACCCAGAGTGACTCAGGACCTGCAGATGGCCAAGGGCAGCACAGCTGCACCCGTGGAGGGCTGAGCATTTCAAAGCCATGCACCTGAAATCCAGGGCATTAATGTGAGCAGCCCCACTTCAGAGGCAATGCAAACAGTGTGCACTGAGGTTAAAAGGAGATCAGGTTACTCAGAAATCAATCTGCCTTAATTAATTGGTGAGCTCTGGAGTCAGGAGCTTGATTTTCAGCCCCAGCCACAAAAGGCAGAGTCAGCTTTTCTAAGAGGATACTGAAATGCTTCAGTACTGCAGCCACCACAAGCCAGAGTGACTATTTAATTTCTTTCTCATTTCTGCTGTCTCCAAATAACTCTGTCCCTGTTATTATTTCTGAATATGACTTTTAAATCACCTGCAATTCAAGTTCTAACTCCCCACCCCACCGAAGTTATCTCAGGTTGAGATCCAGGCATCATCAAGTGCCTGCCAAGCTCTTTCAGGTGAGGAACACCCTTCTCTGTTCTGACATGGAGGGAGATGAATTTCTCCTTGACAAGCAGCTGTAGGAACATGGACAATCAACTCATTCCAGCTTTAAAGGGTGCTTGAAGTGGAACACTTTCAATATTTGGGGATAGTCTCATCTCCTAACAGGACAGGTACAGATTTTTGAAGGAACTGTCAATACAAGTGACATCAGCATCTTAAGGAATTCCCCATCACCAGATAGAATTTCTCTTGGTGTTAATTCTGATCTGATGGAGGAATTTTTCTTGATGGGAAGGGGTCCATAGTGAGAACCTGTAATGGGTCAATGCTGCCTGACACTGGGCACAATCTGCTGTGCTCAGAGCCACTCTCAGTCACACTAAAGCAAATCCATTTAATTCCAGAGCCTCTTCAGCAGAGGAGCAAATGCACACATGGCTCTGAAATAAATCCTTCCCAAGAAATGCACTGGACAGCTCAAATTGGCAGCTACAACCCAAGAGCAATTCCAGGATGTGATAGCAAATAAATTGTCTAACAGGTTTCCACCAGACAAAACAAGAACTCTGCCTACCCCAACAGCAAAACTTTTTCAGGTTTGCTGTGATTTTATATCAAGTATCACATTTCAACCACCATCCCCAGCAGCTCTGCAGGCAGCCACAGGAGCAGCAGTGAGGGTTTGTCCTGAGGATTCCCTTATCAGAAGCCTTTGGAGACAAGAGCCTGGTTTTTAATTTGATTTCACAGCAGCTCTCTTGGTGGAGAAAATAAAGGCAAACCCAAGTAATTGCCCCCAAGGTCTGTGGGCACTTTCAAACTCCAAATTCAGCTTTACTGGCAAAGCTGCTGACAGTGAGAGATTATCTGAATTCCAGAATGAGTTTTATTTCAGCTCTTAGACACAGGGAGGACAGAACTCATTTAAAGCAAGTTCCCTCAGAACTCTAAAATAACCCGTAGGAGTCTGGTATGAGGAACAGCAGCATGCCCCAGGAAATATTCCAGGGTTAACCTGTGCCACAGACACAATTTAGCTTTCACAAGCAAAAACCTTTGGCTGACTCCTCCTTTTAAGTTCATTTTACACGAGACAGAATGCAGCAAGTCAAACAAGAGAAGGGGATCTGCAGAGCCAGCCTCACGTACCTGTTCCTCTGTCATGGACTCTTCAACCCCTTCCTCTTCAACCACAAAACTCTCCTTCAGCTTCAGGTACTCTTCATATTCTCTCTTCTCCTCTTCCTCCTTTGCCTTCCTTCTTTCCTCTTCCTGGACAGAAAAGATGACAAGTGCTCAGTTTGCTCTTTGCCAGCTTTGAAGTGAAGCAGCATCTTCACATAAAAAGTTTCTGAGCTGAACCTAAGCTGTCCCTTGGTGTCCCAACCACTCTCAGGCAGTGACCATCTCACACCAGGGCTGGTTCCTACCCCACTCTTAAATAGCAACCTGCCTGCTTCATTTGCATCAATCTGCTGCCTCTGACAGGAAGTCCCTGCCCCTCCCTGCACTTTGGTGACACGTCCACATTTTTGGTTACTGGCCCCAGTTCTGCTCTGCCACTGCAGGACTTTGGGAGTGCTCACGAGGAGCAGTGGAGTTACACTGGTGGAGAGAAAAAGCCAGCCTGTGAAAGTTTCAAGTCAAGTTTTCAAGGAAAATCTCTTTCTTAGGAAAGCTTTCTTGTGCCTACATGGAATATAAATTATTATAGAAAGTATTTTAGGCACGGGAGGCAAGGCATGATTGTGTTAACAAAATATTTAAAAATATTAAAAAATATTTTATGTGTTGTTTCTTAAAGAGAAGCTTCAGGCTTTTAGTTATCTGCAATAAAAAAACTTCATGGCCTACCCTGAAAGAAATATTAAAGCCTTAAAGCCCACAATAAAGCTGACCCAGAAAACCCCAAGCCCAGCATCAGTGACCTGGTGATGCCTAGTTCTGTGGAATTCACACCTTCACAAATCAAAATGGTGATTTAAGGTTTGGGAATGTGAGATTACTTAGAAAATGTTTCAAATAAGAACAGGTTTTTGCTGGGAACTCCTAAATTTCCAGCTTTCCATTATTTTCATTTAAAATGTGTTTTGCTCTTCTCTGAGAGAAGGCTGGACTAACTTTGAAGGTTGGACTGAGGATCTCAGGGCCTTTTCCAATCTAAAAGATTCCATGGCTCACACAGAACAAAAACGTTTCCCTACAGGACAATTTCTTCCACAGAGGAATTTATGTTTGTGCAGCACCTGGTACAGAGAGATTCCAAAAGGATCTGGCCTCTGGCTCCATCACATTCCAGAGGCTGATTAAAACAAACAGAGGAGTTCTTCAAATTTCAGTGACAATCTCAGGGCATTCCTCTGTCATTAGCAGAGAAATTGATCTTTTAAAAGAACAACTATATTGATTTTTAAATGCTTGCCATGCCACATCTTTGACATTAATATGGTAATTGCTTCCTTAAATAGCTGGAATGTAAATATTTGTTCCATTAAAATAGGGACAGACAGGAACAGGTCGTTCAGTATATAGAAAATATATCCATATTAAAACAAGATGCCCTTTGATAAAAAACAAAGAGTATTTGGTCCTGTTTTTATTTCATCAAATTCCCAGAAAGTCAGGAGAAAGAATCCTGCCAACATCCAAGAATGAGAAAAACAGGACTGAAAGGATTTTAGTGTATCTGCAAAGCCAAATCCATTTCTTAAACTATCTCATGAAAAATCTACAGATCTGAGGAAGCTCTTGAGACAAAACAAGATCATTTTTGGGTCATTCATCACCACAACAATTAATCCAACAGCAGATTTTTTTTCCCTTAGATGCACTCCAGATGCCAAGAACAACAGAACCATATTTCATTTGGAAGCAACAGCAATTGTTCTTTTCTTGTAAGTGCATTAAATTTAATCTCGATCCTGGAAAGACAAGAATAATGTTCTTCCCCTGCTCTATTAGAGAGGTTGTAATTCAGCAAGATTTGAAATGAGGGAAAAAAAAACAAAACAATCACAAAGCCTCAAAATTGCTTTGGTAAATAATTTCTAGACGGTTCTGCAAAAAAAAAAGGAAAGATCAGAAGACAGTGTCCCATTTGTAACTGAGAGAAACAATAACTAAAATACATTTTCCTGCTTCTGGAAGGTGAAACAAATGAGCAAAGCTCCTTCCTGTGGTCCTTCCCTACCTGAAAATCAGCACACTGCACTTCTTGGAAATATCCCAGCACGTTCCTATCAGCCTCCATTCCCAACACAGGCACAAAAGCAGCCCTGCTGGGACACTGGCAAAGCACTCAGCTACCAGCCCCTCTTTTGCCAACAGGAATTTGTTTTCCAGATGCTGAATTTTCATCAGCAGAGCATTTCCAGGTGCTCTGAGCCACTGCTTTGGTAGCTAAAGTGTGTCAGCCCTCAAAGCTTCCTGGTGGTTGTAGCTTTCTCCATAACACTAAGTATTTCCAGCTGCTTTTCTCATCTAAAAATTAAAAATTCATGCAGAGCCTCATATGCTTTACAGCCTAAATTCACCTATGATTCAATCTGGAGGAAAAAAAAAAGGATTTATCCAAACTGCAGCTTGGTTCAGAGCAAGAGGAGAGATGGCTTTGCACGAGTGCCCAGGGAGAAGCAAGGTGGAGGCTGAGCACAGTCAGGATATCTGGGAATATTTATTCCCAGCTTTTATTTTTGTTCTACCATCTCTCCAACCCTCTTCTCTCACGTTCATGGAGCACCTGTGTGGGAGCTGTGGGGTCAAACCGAGGCAGCAGCATTCCCAAAAAACTCGGTGTGTCCACACAAAAAACCCAGGCATGGAAACACCCAGAGCCCCTCCCAAACTGAGCCCAGAATTTCGTGCCAGGCACACAGAGGGCATTGGGCTCAAATCCACCTTTCAAACCCCACATCTCTGTCCCTCAGCTTCCTCCTGAGCTGGTGGCTCAGAGCAGAGAGAGGCTGGGCCACCCCCCCAGCCATGGGTGGGGTGCTGGGGAAATCCCAGCAGATGGAAATTTGGTAACTGCAGATGCTCATCTTCAGCTGCCTGCTTTTGTTTCTTGGGTTTTTTTGAAGCAGGTTTGTCTCTCTCCTCACCCATCTAAATGTTACCCAGATTGGGTGTTTGAACAGTGTAAAGATTTCTTTTTGTTTAACTTATTCCACTGCATGTGAAGAACTATCCCACTCTGACCACATTTTTATTGAACAAATAAATAACTGAATCACTCAAAGCTTTGTTTTTTCTTCTTTTCCCTCCTGTCCCAGTCCCCCCTGCCCACCAAGGACCTGGATGAGCTGTGAGGCTCCTTTCAGATCATCACCCTCTGTTTGCCTCTTACCTTGATCCTGGGGATTATTTCCAAACACATTCCCTGTGCCAACTGCACAAGAGCCCATTTTTTTACCAGGTGAAACCCACAGCACCCCAAAAACTCTCTTAGGCTTCCAGCTGGATTTTTGGGATCACAGATAGCTCAGGAGTTCTGGGATGTTGCTTGGGTGGAGAAAATCTCACTGGTAATGAGGAAGGCAGAGCAAACACTGAACACTCTTCAGCCACCACCTGCTCCCTTTGTCATTCCTGCATTTGGGGCTGTTTCTCTAATTTTTAGGATGAGGAACAGCACCCTGAATGTTTAGAGAGCCATGGACCAGAGGAACCCTCCTTGTACAATCTGCAGTTTTTGTGTTGTCAGCACAGGCTCTGCAGGAAGCCAAAAGAGACTTTGCAGAGAATAATTTGGCAGAGAGCAGATGGATCTGTAGGATTCCTGCCCCCCTCACTGCTTACACAGAATAAGTGCCCTTATCCCCTGAAAATCAGAGGAGAATGAGGTTTTTTGCAAGGTTTTCAACTTGTACTCCCTTAGGAGAAATTAATTTTGAAGGAAGTATACACACTTGGAAACTGATGCTTAAGCTGAAATTATGGAGTGGTTCTCCATCAGCCTCCAGAAATGCAGTTTATGAAGGAAAAATGGATATAAATATCAAAGAGATAATGAAGAGCTCTGCTGAGATACACACAAATCTTGATGTTCACATAATAAAACAACTAAAACTTGGTGCCTCTTTTTACACGATCAAAGAATCAAAACTTTAGGGTCAAACCTTCCTTGTGATCCCCATTCCTACAGCTCTGAAGATCCAAACAGTTTTTATTTAGGCACTTCAATGCAAATTAACCAAAATCCTCTGTGCACAGGCAAAGGAAAAAGAGCTTTCAAAGTGAGCAATCTGCCAGGTTTTGTCTGAAGCCTCTGTTTTGCAACACCAGAGGAAGTTCACTCTCATTGATAAGGTGTCGGCTGATAAAGCAGCTCACCACCAAAAAACTCCAAGAGTGAAAGGGAAATCCCCAGGGTAAAGCAGAGCTGAAGCAAATGCCAATTATAAAGGAGCTTCCTCAGGCCTGCAGCCAATCAGCTCAGCAGAACACTGGAAAGGAAACTTGAATTTAAAAATACATGATCTGGTTTGCAACACTCAAGCCAAGGGGCAACCACATTTTATTTATAAGTGCATACAAATCTATTGAAATAGAAGCAGAGGGTATTTTTCTCAAGACTAAGCAAGATTGGAACCCCCATAACTCCCCCAAGGTACAGTTCCCACCTGTCAGCACAATTTTAGTAGTAATTCTTGGGAGAGAGACTGAAAAAAAAAAAAGGTTCAAGTGGAATTTAGCTACCAAAGCTGGCTGTGCTTGTTTGGGGATTTGCCACTGTCAGTGAAGCTGCAGAAATATTCTGATGTACTGGGAAAGGAAGGGCAAAGTGAGGTATCTGACAAGGCAAACTTCAGTGATAAACTGAAATTTTTGTGCCTTGTGGGATTGTATAAACTACAGCAATGTCAGTGACCAAAATGCCTCAAAAAAATAAAAAACCCAGCTCCCCCCTGGTTTTTATCTCCTGACTATCAGTCACTGCCTGAGGTATCTTTCAGAATTTTGCCTCCCAATTTAGATGAAGGAATGGAATCATCACATGTGCAGTCCACACTGGTGACAAGACATTACTTGTGGCCATGAAGAATTCCTCCTCTAGAGGAAAATAAATGACATTTTATCCTGTGTATCCCATAAACCCAATGATGCTCTCACTGCTCAGAGGCTCTGCCTTTTCTATCAGTCTGTAACAAGATTGGAAACACGAGATGTTCTGAGCCTAAGGACAGGTTCTCTTCAATTGTTCTGTTTCCTGTTACAGACTTCAGGAAGATTTAAAATTACCAGAAAACACCTGAGCATGGACATTAAATATTGTCAGACACATTTACTTTGATCCGAGCTCCAAATGTTCAGCAGTTACTGGATTATCAACTTAGACACAAGCAAAAAAAAATTAAATATTGAAAGCACCTTCCTCTGAGAGGCAGAAAAATGTTCCTGATGTAGCTTGGTGGGTGGGCTTGCTTTCCTGATAAATACTGGGAAAACAAATAATTAAAACAAACTAAAATAGGTTAAAATTACAGAATTTAAGTGGGTAGGTACTGGCTAAGGTGACCAAGCTGCATTCAGGCATTTGAGAAATCTTCCAAGTTCTAGGAAGTGCTCTGTGGATTGCTGTGCACAAAATTTAAAAGCAAACAAACAAATAAAACCAGAGCCTTTGTATTCCTCTTTTTCCCTGAGCCTTGTGAAACAGAAGTGCTGTAATGCAGTCTTTACTAGGAATACTGCAAATTAAACCAGAAACAAACAAGAGTTTCCTCATTCAACCAAAAATAAATTACAAAGCCCTCAACTGAACAGAAACAAAATTAAAAGAAGGTAAATGAGTATTTCTGTGTGAAGAGATGCCTGGTTGAAATTTCACCTTTATTTTCTACTCAACTTTTCAGCTGTGCCTGAGTTAATCCAGCTCAATTGCTAAAGCCCAGGTCAGATCCCAGGAGAACAACTCAGTCTTGTGCTACAGCTTCCTCAGAGCAGGCTGGCCCAGCTCAGGTGGAATTTGCTTAAAAATTCACCTGCTGTGCTCTTCTGTGCTGGCTGCCACCCTGCAAGGCACTGGAAATTCCAGTGTCACTTAATGTCACTGTCCAGCCAGTGTGTCACAATTCCCCCAAAGCACTGGAGTCATTTCAACTCCTTACTCAGGGTTTCTACAATATGAAATTCTCTGAACTTTGGGAAAATATTAAAGAAATAAATTTGTACATCTCTCTTGGAAGGGAAGGTGTGGAATTATTGCTCCTCTGGAAGTTTGGTCAAGCTGCTTTGTAAAATCTCAGACTTTTCTACATATCCTGATGTTGTAGTGCTGACATTTTCCCCATCCAATTTCTGAATTTTTCAAGACTTCTACTGATGGAAAGGAACTGAGAGTTCAGAAGGAACAAGATTTTTGAGGAATAACCCCAGAGCTAAATGGACATTCACATAAAGATCTCATGGGTACAATCTGTATGTGTGAAATGTAAAGGTTTTTTTTCTAAACTGCTTTATCCTGCCTTCATGCCCTCGACAGAGGAAAGGAAAAACTGTCTTTTCCTTTTTAAAATATTATCAGAAACACACCCCACTTACACAACCTGCTCTTGGAGCAAATTAAAATAAATCTCCACTGAGCAGAGATACAAATTTCAAAAAAAAAACCCAGAAAAATTCACAGTGAGAGCTGGGGGTTGCAATTTTCCAGCTCAGGACTGTGCAGAACACCTCTGTCCTTTCCACCTTGCAGCAGCACCAGGGCATGAAGCTCTCAGGCAGCAGCACTGGTGGCCTGAGCACAAAAAGCAGCTCTGAAGTCAAGTTTTGCTCCCTCACTAATGAAAAGTATTTAACAAAAGCATTTCAGCTGTTTTTCTGGGTCACTCCTGCTCACATATGCACAGCTCAGGAATCTTTAATTGGGAAGCACATGCAAATACACAGAATTAGAATGGAATCACACAATTTCACACAGCACAAGCAAAATCAGCTGCTGCTGCCTTTCACTCTCTGCCTTGCTGGTTCCAGCTGGCAGCTCCAAAGGAAAAAGGGGAATTTGTGAATCTCCATCCTTAGGAGACACTCAGGGCCCTGAGCTGCAAATCCTGGGCATGGCTGGGGCAGGACAGACCCTGAGATCCCAGAACAGCCCCAGAGACAACCCCAAAAGCAAACCTGGCTCAGTATTCCCACAGATAAATGCAATTATTCCCACCTGTCGTTCCTCCTCCTGCCGAATTCTCTCCTCTTCCTTCCTCCTTTCCTCCTCTCTTTTTGATTCCAGCTTTCTCCGTTCTTCTCTCTCTGCTTCTTCAGCCTAAAATAAACATGATGCAAGCCAAGCCTTACTCCTTTTTTAATCTCCAGTTTAAAATTTCATGTTATGATACCATGAGGGGGTTTCTCAGCACCTTTCAGATGCCTGCTCAGAAAGGAACATCAGAAAAGAAGGATAATTAAAAAAAAACATTATTATTATTTAATTTCCCCTCCCCTTCAGCACACTCAACACCATGGTAAATTTAGAAATTTAGAAATTACCCTCTTCACTTGTCTTATTTGCACCTCAGTAACAGTTTAGGTTTTGAATGTGCTTATGAGCTTATTATAACAGTGATGTTGTGTCATGGAATTCCATTTCTCATTTAAAGTTTAATTAGAATGGACCCTAAGGAAGAAAAAGAAAAGGATTTGGAACACAAACTGTAAAAATAAGTTCATTCAAATGTATCACTAACCTGGGCAGAATCTCTTACAGCAAAAGCTGCAATGGTCTCTTGAAATAATTTTATTTTTGTTTTTAAGACAAAGAAGTTGTTGCAAAATGTAGGAAAAATTAAAAGGGTGTTCAGTGTATTTTTAAAATATTTTTTTTCAGGCTCTTCTGGATACTTAAATTTTAAAATATACTAAGAGGATAAGCAGAAAATATTCCAGGGGAGGATTTGGCTTGGAGTGCTTCTGAGAAAAAGCCCCATCTAAGGAATTTATCTGTCTACACAGGAAAATAAAAACCAGCATGTTTTAAAACGAAACAGAAGAGTCCTTGCTCCATCAACTGATGCTTATCCAACTTCACTCAACTTTGCTCAGATTTTCCACAAAAAAAAAGAATAAAGGAAAATTAATACAGTGAATATGGGAAGTAAGAAAATGATGAAAGCACTGAGTGAGAAAAGGTTCCTAATGGAACTTTATATATAACCAATAATTAAGTTTATTACCAACTGCTCCATCTACTACACTGGATTTAAACCTCAGGTGACAGTAAATTCTCAACTTGGGATTTCACAAGCTTTAAAAATGTTCATACAGAACAACACAGAGTCTGGAAAAAAAATAAATTATAGAACAATTCCAAGGAAAATGCTACCTTCAGAAGGCTGGGAAGCCTCTTGCTTCCCTGGAATTAACAGCAAAATGCTTTTTATCTCCCCCAGCCTGTAAAAACAATATAAATGGCTGAACACAGATAAAACCAAAACAGGTTTTTACACTCTGGGAGCACCTGAACCACTCCTGACAACTGCCCAGGGTGTTACCACACCACCCCAGGGGTTGGGGTGTATTTTTAAGGGGGGCACTGGCAGTGGAAAATCCAAGAAAGAGCATTCAAGAGTTTAACTCCTCTCCTCCCCAGAGTCTGAATGGAAAAAAAAATGAGACACTGTTTTTCCACGGCCCTCTTGGGCCAGCAAAAGCTGAATTTCCATTTTTAGGGTAAAACCACCATTTAGTGATGCCACTGCCTTTGCCTTTCTGGGCTCTCTGCTGAGCTGCTCAGGCTCTGCTCAGGACGTGGCAGGAAATACTCACCTCTCTCTGTGCTTTCCTGGCTTGTTTCTCTTCTAATTTCCTCTGCTTCTTTGCTCCAATTTTCCCAGACACCTGAAATTCTGCCACCTCCTCAGCCTCCTCTTCCTCTGCAACATTGCATAAATGACAAGTTTTAAATCATCTGTCAAAAGTCCCTTGGAGAAACTTCAGTGCTGCCTAGGAAAGCAGCAGCAGATGAAAAGGAGACACACACACACACTTCAGACAAGACCTTTTAGATGGAAAAAGGGGAAAAAAAATAAAATCACACAAGACTGCCAAAGCCACAGAGCAGAAGTAACAAGGCAAACACACGCTCAAGTGAAGGCAGAGGTAAAAATTTCCTTGATCCTTTGAAGGAAGGCTTTTCATAAATATTTCTTGCTTTCCACAATTAAAAGAGAGGCTTTCTCTGATACATGAATTGTGCTAATGGTTGTCATTATTTATCTGCTCAACACTGGCCTGCAGACACTTTCTTCTCAGGCTTTGCCCAACAGACATCCACTGAAAAAGTGGGATTCAGAGGCACCCCACTCATCCACCTGACAGAAATAACCTTTCAGGGATGAGGGGAAACAAAATCCTTGAAATGCAAATCTTGGGTCTGCCTGCAAGAAAATGACATGTAAATATTTGCCTGTTGTATGACAAATGGTTGTTTACAGAGGTGATTTCTGCAAGGGTGAAATATGAAAGAGTTTTATGCTCAAAAGGTTTGCAAATGAGGATTTCTGCTCACTCAGGGGTTGAGGAAGAAGAGCTTTTAAATGCAGCCTCTTCCTCCCTGCCCAAAGCTCAGGAACATTTGGCCACTTTATTTGCTGGTCTAAACTAATCCTTGATCTCAGCAAAGTCCTGGGGACTGCCAGAGAAATCCTGAGCTCACTGCACAAACACCACACAACATATCCACAGCCATGGCAGGCTCAAAATGAAAGCTGGGTCCCCTTTTTGGGTCAATAATTGGTGCTTTGAGCATCCCCAGGGCTGCTCTGCTCGGTGCTGACTTCAGATCCAAACTGGCAGAGCTTTGGCAGGGCTGGTGCCAGGAGGTTTTCAGGAGGGAGCTCTCTCCAGAGCACCTGGACCCCTTTTTTGGGAACCCAAAAAGCTGCTGGGAAAGCAGCATATGGATGAATGACACTCCCTCTTTTTTTTTTTAATGAAGAATTAAGTTGGAAACGCTCTTGTTTTACTGATTCCAAGACACAGAAGGGGACTATGGTTAAACCACCAAGACATCATGAGAAATAAAAGCATCTGAGAGCTGTGTAGGTGGCTCTCAAATAACAGGAATTAATAAGAGCCTGGCTGCTGAGCTGGGCTTCAGAGAATTACTGGAATCTCACGACTGAGATGATCCAAAGGGTTCCCCCTTCCTGCACCACACAGGGCAAGGAGGGATACTCAGACCTGACACAGCTGATTCTATAATTTTAATGATGCTTAAAATTAACTTTATGTGTATTTTAAATACAGCATCGAGGGGAGTTCCAAACACCAATGGGTGTGCACACTCAGCACCAGCAGTTATTAATCCAAAATTAACAGCTCAGTTCTGGTATTATTGTTTAGAAAATCATTTCTTGCAAACACCACAAGTATAAAACACCATCTATGACACTGCCCCACCTGAGGGCTTCTCAGATTTCATCTATATTAAGATTACCTGAGCCAGATGTGAGGCAGAAATCTAAGGAAGGCTTTTAAAGCTTTTTTTTTTTTTTTCCTGTCCTGGATCAAACAAGACTTTTGTTGTTCAGGAGCATTTTTTTCCTCCTGTTTGAAGAATCTGATGTGAACCTTTAAGCACCAGTTCCTCCAAGCTCCCTCCAGTTCTCATGGGTTGCATTGTAAAATAAAATCAAGGCTGTGTTATTCTATTCCCATTCCTTAGAACTGGGATGGGGCAGTGATGTGATCTTCTGTTGATCAGCAGCTGATCAGAAACCATCCAGAGCAGTTTCCTGATCTCCTCCATGGCCCATCCTCCCTCCAGGCACAGATCTTCTGCTCATGGGCCATTGAGTCACTGATAAAATTCCATCATCCCA
>VZTB01006603.1:23248-35690 GCA_013397245.1 Thryothorus ludovicianus | reverse complement strand
GGCTTGGCCGCGGAGGCGGGTGGCGAAGAAGAGAAGGACGGCGAGCAGCACGGCAGCGGCGGCGAGCAGAACCGCGTCCATCCCGGCCGCGCCGGCCCCGCCCACATCGCCCTTGGTTCGCCCCGGCCCCTTCCCCTGGCCGAGGCCCCCCGCGCTCGGGCTGCCCCGCCGGGTGCCTGTGGCGGCGCGGCGCGGCGGGCGCGCTGCGTTCGGGCAGGCGCGGCGCGGGCAGCCCGCGGGAGGGGTCCTGCCTCGTGCCTGAGGCGGGCGCTGAGGGAGGGCGCGGGAAAAAGAGCGAGAGGCGGAATGGGAGCAGGAGTTAATGGAGGAATTAAAAATGATGAGGCTAAAGCGGCCGTGAGCGCGGCGCCCGCGGGTCTGGCCGCCCGGCGAGGCTGCTGCGGGCGGGTGGTGACGCGTCCGGTCTCCACACACGGCCGTGATCTGGCACCGGGGTCACACCAGGCAGGCCCTGACACCCGACAGGGTGTTCCAGGCAATGGTGAAACTTAAGTTACACCTCCGAGTAATTTCTGTCTTCTACCTTTAGGTCTCTGCAATTTGGGAATGGGATGAAGCTGGAGCTGCTGGGCTCGGCAGCATGTCAGGAGTGATGCCCTGACCCGGCCTCAACCAAAAGTCCACAAAAAGATGCAGAAATTTGCACTGGAGATGGAGAATAAGTTTCCTCCCTTTGCATGGTCTCCCACTGTTAGATCTGAAACTTTGTCAGGCTCTGCCCCAGTCCTATGAGTGGGGCGAGAAGTGGATTTTAAGCTTTACCCATTTTCTCTCTGTGGTTCTGAAGTTCTGGCTGATCAAGCCCTTCCTTGCTTCAGAAATACTTTCAGTGTTACTGTTTAAAGCGCTCTGTGGGGAGAGATGTTTTAATAAATTGAAAATGTAAATTAGAGGCTATGGGACGTCTGAAGGTGATCAAAAGCACTGTTTTAGCTAATTAGTCATTGCTGTGGACTCCACTGCTGCCTGTTCCCTGTCACGAGCTCAGGATGAGTTCAGATCTGTCAGCACATGAAAAGCAGCTTCTGCTGAGGGATTTGCTGAATTTTAGCAGTGTGGAACCAGGAACACAGTGGGAAGTTCTCGAAAAAGAACTGAACTACAGGCTGAATGCTTTATGGCAAAGTTTTATTTTAGCAATAGCCTTTCAAAAATCTTATTTTGGGAATCATTCATAGAATTGTAGAATGGTTTGGAAGAACCTTAAAGCTCAGCTCGTTCCATCCCTTGCTGTGGGCAGGGACACCTTCCACTGTCCCAGGCTGCTCCAAGCCCTGTCCAGCCTGGCCTTGGACACTTCCAGGGATCCAGGGGCAGCCACAGCTTCTCTGGGAATTCTATTCTAGGGCCTCCCCACCCTCACAGCCAGGAATTCCTTCCCAATATCCCATCCATCCCTGCCCTCTGGCAGTGGGAGCCATTCCCTGTGTCCTGTCCCTCCATCCCTTGTCCCCAGTTCCTCTCCAGCTCTCCTGGAGCCCCTTCAGGCCCTGCCAGGGGCTCTGAGGATTCCCTGGATTTTTCCCTTCTCCAGGTGAGCACCCCCAGCTGTCCCAGCCCGGCTCCAGCCCTGGAGCAGCTCCGTGGCCTCCTCTGGACTCTCTCCAGCAGCTCCAGCTCCTCCTGCTGTTGTTCCCCAGGGCTGGGGCAGCTCTGCAGGTGGGGTCTCACCTGAGCAGGGCACGGGGGCAGAATTTTTTTTTTTTTTGTGTTCAAGGTCATTTATTCAAGCTTATCTAAAACATTCTTTCTCTGCCCTGCCGAGCTCCTTCCAGCAGGGCAGTCGAAAGCCTTCTCCCCCCTCAGAGGGGGTGTTTATCTTTTATACTAAAAGTTACAGATTATTTACTAATTGTCTCCAATAGCTGTTCTCTACATTAGACAGTCAGTTTCTACTCTAAACCAATCAGTCATGTCCCTGTCACCGAGAAGATGGAGAGAAGAAGAAGAAGAAGAAGAAGAAGAAGAAGAAGAAGGAAGAAACCTTAAAGCCACGAGGTTCCTCCACCTTGGCAATACCCACCCCTTGTACCAAAACCCAAAATCTCCTTTTACACCCTGTAACAAACTCACTACTGCTCTATTCAAACTCCTGTGCCCTGTAATTCTTCTTTTAAGGTTGGCAATGGTTCCCATAGGCAAAAATCCAACCCTCAGGTGTTTGAGGCTGTGTGCCAGGGTCTCTGAGACCCCTGCCCGGGTCCCTGAGCCTCCAGGGCAGTCAGAGATGAGCCCTGGTTCCCACACCCACGCTGGGGTCTGGCTGGGCCGTGTGGAGCCTTCATCCACCCCCTCACTGTGGTTCAGCTTTGGTTAAAGCAGATTTGGGGAAGCTGGAGGTCCCCAGGCCCTGTTTGTCACCCCGCCCTGCAGGCAGAGCACACTGAGAGTTTTGTTTCCCTGCGTGGTCCCTGCAGCCTTTATAATATAAAATTAAATCCTATATAATAAGGAGGTGGTGGTAATGCCGGGATGTCACCTGCTCCTCCCTGGGCTGCAGAGGGAGCAGAGGAGTTTTTCCTGTAGGTGTCACCAATATCCCGTGTAGAAACTGAGCTGAAACTCGCGGGGAAGGACCGAGCGTGGGACGCTCGGGTCGGTTCCATACGACACCAGAGCCTTCTGAAATATTTGACATCCCTCGGGTTGCGTTTCACCGGAGCCTTTTTGTATTTTCCTAATTTAAGCCTGGAAAAATCCCTGTGGTTTCTTCAGTAACCGTGTGAATTCCAGAGGATTTTGGGGCTGGCTCTCTACCAGGACACTGGGAGAATGTGTGAAGGCTGAGATGAGCTGTGGGTGGTGATTGAGTTTGGTGACTGCTGCTGGAGCGTGACTTGCTCCACTCAGTCATGCAAATACTGCAAGAATATCATGGAATCCTGGAATGGTTTGGGTTGGGAGGGAGCTTAGAGACCATCTCGTTCCACCCCCTGCCGTGGGCAGGGACACCTCCCACCGTCCCAGGGTGCTCCAAGCCCCATCCTTGGACAATTCCAGGGATCCAGGGGCATCCACAGCTTCTCGGGGCACCCTGTGCCAGGGCTCCCCACCCTCACAGGGAACAATTCCCTCCTTTATATTTAATCTAAATCTGCCCTCTTTTAATTTAAAAATGTTTCTCCTTGTCCCAGCAGCTGTAAATCCTTAATCACAATAATCCAGTATTTGCACACCTGTGGAGTTTTCTCACCCAGCGTGGGAACAGCGCCTGATGCCAGTACAGGCTGTTTTAAGGGAAAATTGGCCTTTTTTCAGTTTATTGTGACAAAAGGTCAAACAGCACATTCCCCCTCAACCACCTCATTGCATATAGGAATTACACAGAATCATTAAGGTTAGAAAAGCCCTCTTGCATCACCGAGCCCACCTATTCCCCCACTGCCACAGCCACCACTAAACCACCCAAAGTTCCACCTCTACACCCCAAATCCCTTTAAATTTAAATCCTTGTGGGGCTGGAGGCACATCCCCGTGGGAGCGAGCGCTCATCACTTTTTCGGAGCAGCCGGGAGGACTCGCCCAGCTGGCAGAGCAGCGCCGAGGCTTCCATCCAGAGGCTCAGGTACGGACGGGCTGTAACGAGGCTCCGAGGAGCGGCAATCCCGTGCTAATAAACTAAATTGCGTCCAGGAACCCGGTGTGTCCCGAGCCCTGGGGCCAGCTGGCACCAAAAGCCCTCTGCCACACTTTGTCAGCTTGCCTCGCCTTCCAGGAGAGGGTGGCTGGATGCAAAGTGCCTGCTGGGAGCCGTTCCCGGACTGCTTGGAGCCGGGAATTATCTAGGAAAATGCAGCTTGGCACCCAAGTTTGTGCGCAGGGACTTTCTAACCATTTTCTCCCCTGGATGTACTTCCCAGTGCCTGGGCACGCCTCGTTTTCCAGCCGGGATGCAACCTTCGTGCGGCAGGATTTATTTACAGGGAGAAATGCTGCGAGCGCTGCCTTCCAGCTCCCGCCCACTTGGATATGGACCTCGGCTGTTCTTCCAAAAATCCTCTCGAAATGTGCTGATGGAGGGGCAGCGTTTCTGCATCGCTCCTGTGCCAGTGGGACGCAGCACCTTCCAGGAAGAGCTTTGGATTGCAGGATCACACTCTGGGGAGGATCTGGATCAGAGAACCAAAGAGCTGCAGGTTCTTTTATAATTGCAGGGAGCTGGTGACCCTAAATGTGGGGTGAGCTCCATCCAAGACCCCCCTGCACCATCTGGAGCTCAGCACCTCCCCAAATCCTCTGAAGAAGCTCCTGAGACCTGTCTTGGTCTTTTCCAGCCCTGCTGCTTCCTTCTCACTGCTCTGCTCGTGTCATTGTTTTAGGAGAAATAAAATGGTTTATTGTTGCTTGAGATAGCTTGCAAATCTGCCTTAAACAGCAAAATTCGTAGTGCTTATGATCAAAATAGAATCTTAGTTCTTGAAAACAACATTACAAAATTAGGAAATGCATGAAGATTTGGAGGCTTGAAATGGTTGTGAGGTGATTCCCTCCGTGTTGTGTTTTATAACATTTCAGAGCATTTCTGCTCTGAGGATTTGAGGGTCTGGTCTAATTCAGCCACAGCTGCTTCTGGGCCAGGACGTCTGAGTGATGCAGGGAGTGAGACTTGATCAGATAAAGGCCTCTTTTGCCTTAAAAGCTGGGGGAAGATTTGAAACAAATAATGCCAGCAAAGATAAAAATCTAAAAGAAATTCAGCCAGGCTAAGGATTTCTTTGAGCAGGTCTTCAAAAATATTTGGAGATCAAGACTGTTGTGCTGACAGGGGATTAAAGAACAAAAATAGTGGTGAAGTGAAATCCCTACAAGTGAAATGCAGATGCTTTCCCTCCTGTGGCCACAAAACCAAAACCTTTCAAAGGCTCTTCAGTGAACAGTGAAGGCAGAGAGGTGGTGGGTTTGGATGTCCCTGGTTAATGCCCCGACCACAGCCTGTGTGGCTGTGACTGCATCTGTGGCTGTCTTTTCAGCAATTCATCTTTAATCTTTTCTTCATCTCTGTTGGCCGTGACTATTCCAGATGATTCTTAACCAGTGTTTCTTGGGAATGGACACATCCCCAGAAAAGTCCCTGGAGGTGTCCAAGGAACGACTGGAGGTGACACTGAGTGCTCTGGGCTGGTGGACAAGGTGGTGATGGGTCTAAAGTCGGACTTGATCCTGGAGGTCTTTTCCAAGACTTAGCTCCAGCTGCATTATCCGAGCGTGGTGCCAGCACCGGGCAAGCTTCTCCTCTGGAATTTGGTAGCTGAAAATCAAAGATAAAAATATTTTCTTCCCTAAGGCAGTCCTGGGAAGGGCAACCATCACAGAAACAGCAGAGATTCAGAGGTTGCTGCTGTTCTGGGTGTCTTTGTCACTCAGAGCTGCTCCTGCTGCAGAGCTCTCCTCTCCTCTCGTGCCCATCGAGCAGTTTGTCTAGAGCCTTAATGAGTTTCCCGTATCTTTTCAAAATGTAAATTGTAACCAATTTACAAGTCATTAGTTAAGAATTCGGTCACTGCATCCCCGCTTTAATTTCACCTGTCCCTTCCCATGTTTCCATTAAACCCCATTTAATTACAAGTCCTATCTCATTCTCGGGGCATCAGCTGCGTTTGTAATAAACGTCCCTCAAAATCCGTGACTCAGCTGACAGCCATGGGCAGGGACCAAGAACTGGATGAACAGAATTTCCAGTACAAATTAACAAAGAACTGTTCTCCTGTCTCCAAAAACCCACCAGCACGAAGAAAACCAGAGATGCCAAAATGGATTTTGGTTTCTTTGCTGCAGGTGAAGAAAAGGGGAGCAGTTGTGCTCAGGTTGCCTCCCTCAGGTTGTCCCCAGGGGCCACGGGGACTTGCAGCTGCAATGATGGCTGTGCTGCCTGAGGGGAGGCTTTTAGCTGCAAAAATCCACCTTTGTGGCCAACTCCCATAAATCCAGAGCGTTTAGTGTGATTGCAGACTCCGCTTAATGGGAACGTTGCTCACCATTTCACATCCTGGTTTTGGCACGAGCAGCTGGAGTCATGGGCTGCCTTTCTCTTTCTGGGTGTAGAACAGAAGAAATCACTTTTATTTTGCCTTGGCTGGAGACTGAGCTGTGGTGGTTTTGGGGCAGAGCCTCCTCTCCTCTAAAGGCTTTTCCCCACGTTCTCAGCATCCCTTTGCCTTCCCTCTGTGCTCATGAGCACATGGGCCAGGGAATGGATCCTGGCTTCTGGTAACCTTTATATCAGCAAAAGATGTGTCTGTGGCACAGCAGCTTTCCTGATGTACCCCAAGGGTGGGTGTTCA
Organism: Thryothorus ludovicianus; assembly: GCA_013397245.1. NCBI lineage: Eukaryota > Metazoa > Chordata > Aves > Passeriformes > Certhiidae > Thryothorus > Thryothorus ludovicianus. Next base: position 29,388 of record VZTB01006603.1, on the reverse strand, counting down.
TCTGCCTGTGTCCATCTCCCTTGCAGACTTCTTCAGTGAGGCTGGACAAGCCCAGGTCCTCTTGCTCCCTGCTCTAGGGGTGCCAGACTTCACTTACCTGTCCACCTCTCTGTCCTGCATATGAACAACTTGGCCAGTTGTGGTTTTGCCTTGTGAGATCTAATTTCTTTTTTCAGCTTCGTAATTAAGGATAAAGAGGGAGAGCCTGACTCCCCTCAGAGGTGTTTGATAAAAGGATGAGAAGCAACAGGCATAGGCTGCAGCCAGGGAATTCCTTAGGGCAAGCAGCAATGTTTGCACTGTGAGGATGGAGAAATAAATGCTGGATTTTGGGAACACAAGGTTCGTCTCTGGCTGGACTTAAAGGTGCAGAGACCTGGGCAGGGGGCACAGAGCCCAGAACACCTGTGGTTTGGATTTTAGCCCATGGGAACGATTGCCAACCTTAAAAGAAGAATTTCAGGTCACAAGAGTTTAAATAGAGTGATAATAAGTTTGTCACAGGGTGTAAAGGTAGATTTTGGGTTTTGGTACATAGGGGTGGGTGATGCCAAGGTGGAGGAACCTCGTGGTTTTTAAGGTTTTTTCCTTCTTCTTCACCTTCTCCATTTCTGCTGTGATGGTGACACTGGTGATTGGTTTGGAGTAGAGACAGACTGTGTGACATAGGTGATAGGCATTGGAAAGTAATTGTAAGTAATGTAAATGTAGTTTTTAGCATAAAAGATTAACACCCCCTCTCAGGCAGAGTTTGCCTTCTGCTGTCCTGCCAGAAAGACCTCAGCAGTTCAGAGAAAGAATGTTATAGATAAGATTAAAACAAACAACCTTAGAAGCAAGATCTGAAGAGTTTCAGCTTCTTCTTTCATCTCAAATGTGTAAAAAAGGACTTTATTCGCTCAGGAAAATTTCTGCAAAAGCAGAAAACCCGACACTGGACCAGGAACCCAGAGGGGCTGGGGGCATCGCTTCCCTCAGGGGTGTCCCACACTCAGCTGGACGAGGCACTGCCCAGCCTGAATGTTGGTGCAATTCTGCAAATGCCCGTGAAGAAGAACAGCAGGAATTGCGTGTCCAAGCAGAGATGAGTGTGGCTGCAGCCTGCAGAGTGTCCTTATCTTTGCAGGAGCTCTGCTCCGTTCAGCAGCTCCACGCTGCCAGCAGGCCAAGAGCTGCACCAGCCACCAGGAATGTTCGCTTTTCTCCTCGGACTGCGTGGAGCTCACAGATAACTCTGGGAGCAGCAAGGCTGCTTTCATCTTCCTGGAGCTAATCCAAACGGATCACGTCGCTGGGGGAAGTCAGGGGAGAGCAGGAGAAGACAGAGCATCTTTATTTAAAAATAAATTAAAGAAATCCTTAAAATCAAAGCGCTTAGCAGGGGTTAGGCAGGATCAGGAGGCAGCAGTCCTTGCTGGTGCTGAATTCATTGCCTGTGTTAAATGTTTGGATTGAATTGCTTCGTCTGCCCACAAATGGAGCTGCTCCTACCTAGAGTTGGTTGGGCAGTGGGGAAAAGGCAACAGAGCTGTCTGTGCTGTCCCTGCTCAGAGGGAACACGGAATTGGGAGGACTGTCAGGCTGGATTAAGCTCAAGGCAAATGTAATCCAGTACCTTGCTTTCTTTGATAACCAGCACAGCAGGTTTCCAGGAATCATTTTAAAAGCTGTACAGAACATTTCAGAGGAAAAAATCGTTTATTTTGTTCCGCTTTCCCCCAAAATATTGCCCTGGCTGCCATCCGTGCAAGGTCAGCTTTAAAAAATCAGGAAGATTTCCGAGAGTCTCTGGAAGGTTGTGAGTTGCTGGTGGTGGTGTAGACCCACGGTAGGTTGTAGGGACAAGCTGAGGTTGTCACAGCAGCCTGGGCTGTGGGAACAATCTGGGGAAGGCAGCAGGGATATCCCTAGGGAAGTGGGAAATGGCCAGAACTGACACATGGGCTTTGCCAGGGGTATCAGGAGTCTTTTGCTGCCTCTGTGTATTTTGAATCATGAACATTTGGAAGCTTTAGGTGCTGGACTTGGACAGTCCTTGTGGGTCCCTTCCAACTCGGGATGTTCTGTGGTATTTTAAAGGAAAGGGCAGGGAAATCCAGGCAACAAATGTGCCTCAAAATCAGCCAGGAAAACACTTCTGCAGGGATCTCTTTCTGCAGGGATCTGTCTCCAACAGAGGTCACGATGCTCAGAAATGATCTTTGCTCCGTGTTGCAGATCCTAAAGTTGCTAAACCGGGTCCCCAGGAGAGAAATACAAAACCAGGAATTCCATGAACAAGAATCACTGGATTTCATCTGCTGCTGGCAGCCAAATCACAGAATCACAGACTGGTTGGGGTTGGAAAACACCTTAAAGATCATCCCATTGCATCCCCTGCCATGCAGGGACACCTTCCACTATCCCGGGGTTCTCCAAGCCCCATCCAGCCTGGCCTTGGACACTTCCAGGGATCCAGGGGCAGCCACAGCTTCTCTGGAAAATCCATTCCAGGGCCTCCCCACCTTTACAGTCAAGAATGAAATCATTCTAATCAATCTAAATCCATTCCCCCCTCAGCCTGTGTTTGTGCTCAGGGTTGCCCCCACTCCAGGAATTTCAAGGAATGCCTCCTGTAAGTCAAGAGGAGGGTGTGGATACCTTGTGAACATTCAGGGACTCAGGAAAGTGGGTTCCAGGCAGAGCTCCCAGGGCTCCTGCAGCCTTCTCCGTGCTCCTCAGGCACTGCCCATCCCACTGCTGGGCATTGTCCCAACTCTGAGCTGGGGGAATGTGGGGAGATGAGCTCAGTGTGGCTGCTGGAGGATTTCCTGGATATTGATGAGCACAGCAGGGACATGGGGACAGGTACTGCCTTTAGTGCCATTACTGCAGGCCTGGGGGATGAATCGATGGCCAGAGATGACTGCCCAGGTTACTTTGTCTTCTCTTTGATTTAAGCACTGTACAATTAGTCCAGAGCTTGAAAATCATGCTATTAAACATTATGCTGTCCTTTTTAATGGATGGCTACTGGGAGAACTTACTGGAAGATTTCCAATGCTCCTGTTTCCATAGGAAGGGACAAGGCCTGCCTGGGATCCCACCCATTCCCCCCAAATCAGCCTCACCTCTACTGCTGCATCCCTAATATTTGGCTGTGTGCTTGAAAGCCACGTGCCACCTCCACGCCCTTCCAGTTCATCACTGTCCCTCTCACAGCAAGTTTCCTTCATTCCAGACCTAAATCTTCCTGCAGACAATATAAGCCCAAGATCATCCCCATCCCATAATGAATATTCATCATTTTCTGTAACATAACGAAGGTCAGTGTTCTTTAATAAGAGAGAAGAAAGGCACGCAGGAGGTCCATTTAATAACAGAGGTGACTGCTACATAAAGCAGGGAGATATTGTAATTAATATCACAAGGGTGGGAATGTGCTCAGGAAAATCCTGGCAACCAGGAGGAAGGGATGCCGTGAAGTTTTAGCTTTGAGAAGTTAAAAAAAGCCTTGACTGAAGTTAATGGAAATTCTGCCCGCATAAGAAACACAGGTGGATGGGAAAATCGGCTTATTTTAATCAAAGTGAGAGGGGGAAAAAAAAACCAACCCTAATTTAAATCAGTCCAAGTGATTGCAGGCTTAATTCTCTCCCCTTATTAGACTCTTCAATCCTAACCCTACAGCCCTAAGAGATCTCTTTCCACTGGAGGCACAGGGATTTGATTTCTATGCACGCTGACCTCGGAGGGATAGAGTGAATCCATCCTGTGTCAGTGGGGCGGATTCCCAATTAAATCTGCTGGGAAAGATGATTACATGAGCCCATGTTTGTCTGGAAGTGGGATGGCTGGGGAGGCTCCCCTCTGTCAGTGCTCTCAGGTCTGAGGTGCTGGGTAATTGCTAGGGATGGAAAAAGGAGGAGGAGGAGGAGGAGGAGGAGGTGCTTTGCTCCTGTTCTGAGCTGGCGGGAAAGGAGGGATGAANGTGGAGGGAAAGGAGGGATGAAGCATCTGTCCATGAGGAAAGGCTGGGAGAATTGGGATTGTTCAGCCTGGAGAAGAGAAGGCTTTGGGGTGATCTAATTGCAGCCTGCCAGGACCTGAAGGGACCCCAAGAGAGGTGGAGAGGGTCTTTGGACGAGGGATGGAGTGACAGGACAAGGGGGAATGGCTTCAGATGGAAAGAGAGTAGGTTTAGACTGGAAGTTGAGAAGAAATTTCCATGGGAGGGTGGTGAGGTCCTGGCACAGGGTGCCCAGAGGAGCTGTGGCTGCCCCTGGATCCCTGGAAATGTCCAAGGCCAGGATGGATGGGGCTTGGAGCAACCTGGGACAGTGGAAGTTGTCCCTGCCCATGGCAGGGGTTGGAACAAGATGGTCTTTAACATCCCTTCCAACCCAAAATATTCCATGATGAACTTTAAAAAGGAGCATTGGGAAAGTCAATGAGGACATGTTTACTTTATTAAAAAAAATAAAATTCCCAAGACATCATTATTAAAAAAAAAAACCCAAACAAAAGTTCAACAAACTTCACAACTTTAGTTTTCTCTTCCTCCCTCCTGCAATTTTTATCTGCTCCAAAAAAAGAGGGAAGCAAGGAAAAGGATGCCAGGTAGGTGTTACTTTAGAAAACCCTGATAGAAAAAACCTGATTTACCTTGGTTTTAATGGAGTTCAGCCAAAATTCCTACGGAGACATAAATGTGAACTCATTCCTTTCCTTCCCATTTCACTTTTTTTTCCCATCCCAGAAATGACACAAGGCGGAGGGAGAGGTTGGAAGCAGCCAACTCCCATGAATAAGTGGAGGAGAGACCCCATTTCATCCTGGCAGTGGTTCTGGAAACGAGGCCAATTCATTAGGCAGAGATCTCCTCATCCCTGAGCAGAACAGCCTGTTCTGCCTGCCCCGAGTGCCTTCTGCTCTCCCAGCATCCGCAGAGGTTGCTGCTTTGGAGAGGGACAGCCTTGCAATCCTACCCTGAGATATTTATATGGATTTTTATGTGGGGGAAAAAAAAAAAAAAAGAAAAAAAGAGCTCATTTTGTTGCAAAATTTTTTAATTTTTCACCGCTCCCATCCACCTTGTTCCCCATCCACGGGAAGCATCCAACCTGGGAAGATTCATCCAAAAAGGATGGTGTGTTTTGGGGTTTTTTTTAGGGATTGCTTTTCAACAGAAAAGCAAAAATACCTCTGAGAGAAAAGATAATTTTACCTCCCCTCATCTCTGTCCCTTTGCAGCCTCGGGTTGGGCTCTGCACTGCCAGGCCCAGCCCTGCTCTGTCCTGGTGCCAGCAGTGGTACCCAGACAAAAGGGACTGGGAAAAGGCTTGGGGACATCCCCAGGGACAGATTCTGCTGCCATCCCACGGTCACCACCCTTTGAAGCCACTGGACTGGCCTCAAGGCAGGGGCTTGGTGGTCTGGCAGTGATTTCATCCAAAACAGGAGCTGGACAAACTCTCACTGATCCAGCAGCCTGGTGAAAGCCAACAGAAAGGGACAGGGATTTCACCTCCCATCTCCTGCTGGAACACAAGGACAGATCATGAAGGGACAGGGGCTGAAAAGGTGCTTAATCACCTTTAAGCTTAATCATTTTTAAGCATAAGAATGCCCTTGGGATCCTATTTCCACCTGTATGTATTCCCAATTTTTTAAAGTATTGTAGACCCATGGAATCTCCTGGGCTGGAAGGGACCCACAAGCATCATCCAGTCCAAATCCTGGCACCCCAACAATCCCACCCTGTGCATCCCTCAATGTTGTCCTTTCAGGGTCCTGTCAGTGATGGAGTTGTGCTCATCCATTTCTCCCATGGCATTCCTGAGTTTCTCAGCCTTTCCTGACTTTTCCTTTGCCTGCAGAGAGAGGAGAAACATCCTGGGTTTAGTTTTTGCCTTTCCCAGCAAGAAAGAGTTTGAGGGGCTCAAAAGAGTCCAGGGAAGGGAACAGAGCTGGGGAAGGCTCTGGAGCACCAGGAGGGGCTGAGGGAGCTGGGAAGGGGCTCAGCCTGGAGCAAAGGGGGATCAGGGGGGCCCTTGTGGCTCTGCACAGCTCCTGCCAGGAGGGGACAGCCGGGGGGGTCGGGCTCTGGGAACAGGGAACAGGGACAGGAGGAGAGGGAACGGCCTCAGGCTGGGCCAGGG
>VZTB01006603.1:12238-22542 GCA_013397245.1 Thryothorus ludovicianus | reverse complement strand
TTCTGTGGTTCTGGCATTCTGTGGTTCTGTGATTCTGTGGTTCAGGGGTTCTGTGGTTCAGGAGTTCTGTGGTTCAGGGGTTCTGTGGTTCAGGAGTTCTGTGGTTCAGGGGTTCTGTGGTTCAGGAGTTCTGTGGTTCAAGGGTTCTGTGGTTCAGGGATTCTGGGATTCTGTGGTGTGGTTCTGTGATTCTGTGGTTCAGGGGTTCTGTGGTTCAGGGATTCTGGGATTCCGGGATTCTGTGGTTCTGTGGTTCTGGCATTCTGTGGTTCAGGGGTTCTGGGATTCTGTGATTCTGTGGCTCTGGGCTTCTGTGGTTCAGGGGTTCTGTCCATCTGCCCACTCATTGCTTTAATGCATCAGGTCTCTGGTATGAACCAAGCCAATTATCTCCCCAACACAGCCTGGGTCAGAGGGAAGCAAAAAATGTGACAGGACCTGGAGGAGAGCAGCCACTGCCACCTCCTGGCTCATGGGGTGACTTAAACAGCTCCATGATTTTGGTCCAGGTCCCTTAAATGAGCTCTTGGCTGGATCCCAGCATGGACCAGGAGCTCTCACACCCACAGCCTTGTGAGGGATTTCTGGGTTCTGTCAGTGAACTATGCAAGGCTTGTTCTTTTCATCGAGTCCAGGTGACCCTGAACCCCTAAATCAGGCTCAAACATCCCGGGGGATCTGATTCCCTGGCTCCAGCACTGCCACTGAAGAGTCTGGGCCACCTCTTTCCAGTCAGTGCTTGAGTGGCTGGTGTGGATTTAGCGTGTCAGAGCAGAGACTCCACAAAAAGCAACATTTCCTGCATGCAGCACCATATTTCAGCATCGAGGATAATTCTGTATTCCCATCTGTTTTATTTTAAGCAGCCCCAGGGAGGGAAAGAGCCACCTTAAGAAAATACAGCCAGCACTATCCTGCTCCTGCCGCCCACGGGCTGACAGATTAAATCTCTTTTGCTTGTGCCAGAGTCTTGCTCACTTGTTTGTCATTATCTGGAGTTTTGTTAGGCTGTGTTAAAAAACAAAATCAGCAAAACAAAACTTTTTTTACCCTTTTTTTTTTCCTTTCTTTTTAATAAAAATAGAAGCTGTGTCAGGGATGAAGGAAAGTGCAGGCACACTCTTGGAAAGCAGCAGAGCAGCAGTGATCTGGTCCTGCCAAGGATGTGTGGATGGGAAGCTCTGGAAGACTGACAGGAGGAATTTCTGGCCGTGCCTCACCTTGGATACTCACCCATCCCCACAGCCTGGCTCCAGGGCTTGCATGGCCACCTCCACTTCTAATGGCATTTTTAAAAATTCTTTCCAAAATTTGCTGTTATCTTTGGAGTTCTCTTATCATGCACATCTTCTTCCACCCACGCTGGACACCAGCACGATATCACAGTGAATTACATCCTTCTCCATTCAAATTCGAGTGGAAGGAATCCAGTGAAGAGCTGAGCAGACACATTTTGCCGCCCTACATCAGCTTCCCATGCTGGATTCACATCTCCCTTTCTTCCCCCTTTCTCTCCTCCCTTTCTGGTTTTTTCCTTCTTGCTGCACATCCTGAGCCAGAGAATAAATCAGATGGACAGAACTTCATTCCTTGGGAAGCCACCACTTCTCAGACCACGGAATCGTAGAATCCTGGAATGGTTTGGGTTGGAGGGGACCTTAAACATCATCCAATTCCACCCACTGCCATGGGCAGGGACACTTTCCACTGTCCCAGGTGACTCCAAGCCCTGTCCAGCCTGTCCTTGGACACTTCCAGGGATCCAGGGGCAGCCACAGCTTCTCTGGGCACCCTGTGCCAGGACCTCCCCACCCTCACAGGGAAGAATTTCTTCCCAATATCCAAACTAAATCTCTCTTCTTTCAGTGTGAAACACCAGCTTTTCATAACCTCACCATTTGCTGCAATATTTTTTTACAGTTCCAAAAATATTCAGGCCAGAAGAGCCTAAATGTTCCTGCAGCTCGTGCAGACCAGCCTGGACCCAATCCTCTGGGATCTGTGAGGTGATCTGAGTGCAGCTGTGTCCCAAAGCACAGCCAGTGTCCCCTCTGTGGCTGCAGGACAGGTGACAAGTTGGTAGAGGAAAGGTGAAGGTCTAAGGTGGATCCAGATTGTGTCTACAACACCTAAATGAGGGTTCTAGAGAGGATGGACTCTTGGAAGTGCACAGGGAAGGTCAGGAGGTGACAAATCCAGTGAGAGACAAGAGAAAATTTTCCACTGTGAGAATGGTCACACATAGGGAAAAGAGGATCAAAGAGGCTGTGAATTCTCCATCCTTGGAAATATTCAAAATTCTGCTGGACATAACCAAGGGCAACAAATTGGTGTTAGAAGAGGACTCATCTTTGATCCAAAAGTTGAACTGGAGGCCTTGAAAACCCTCTCCGACCTCAGTTATTCTGCAATATTGACACATGGAACAGATGGAGGCACATGAAATTATTCACATCAAATCTCTGGCAAAGGAAGACAGGGAAAGGGTTGTCCAGGCTGCCCAAGGCACTGGTGGAGTCACCATCCCTGGAAGTGTTCCAAGAGCACGTGGATATGGCACTGGAGGATGTGGATTAGTGGTGAACGTGGTGATGGAGTGATTTGGTGATCTTCGAAATCTTTACCAGCTGTAATGATTCTGTCATTCTGTGCCTCCGTGGTGAGTTTTCCCACCCAAATCTAAGCCTGGGGCTTGGGGTGAGTTTCTGGCAAAGCTGGCCACGGAATCCAGGCATCTGAATTCCAGAGGGCTGAAATTCCACCTGGATGTGCTGTAGGACAGACAATTTAGATCCAGAGCAAGGCCAGTTTTAGGACCTTATAACTGCCTGTGGTACATAAACCTCTGCGGCACCATTTTTAAATCATCCTTTTTTTTTTACTAAAAGGGAAGCAAAAATCCATAAATAAAATCAACTTTTCTCTTTTTCACCCCTCCCAAATAAACTGACGAAAATGACAGTGAGCAACCCGCACAGAATTCAAGAGATGAAGCTGTACTCATCTCTGATTTTGTGGGTAATGCATCAGAGCAAATAGCTTGGAGGAGCTGGAGAGTTTCACTTTTATCACCAGGGATGAAAGGGAAAAGGGACTAAGGCAACTTCTGGATAGACTCAAGCACGGAGTTTTGTCTTGGTGGCCCTTTGCAGTGTCATTACATCGACTCAAATAAATTGCCCAATGTCGTGGTTTAATGCCAGGTGTCTGCTGAGGAAGGCAGGAGCCTCCCTTGGAATGGAGAATGGAAACCCCCTCCCTCCGAATTATTATAATTTTGGATTTAAGGGGCTCTCAGGCCAAGATATGGGAATAGGAATAACAGTTCTGCATTAGGAGAACTAAAATAAAACAAGAAATGCAGTNTATCCAGGTGGGAATGTCTGGCTCCTCCCCCTGGCTGGAGCATTTCCCAGTGGGATGATGGAATTTTATCAGTGGCACTCAGTGGCCCATGAGCAGAAGATCTGTGCCTGGAGGGAGGATGGGTCATGGAAGAGACAAAGAAACTGCCCCGGGTGGTTTGGAACAGCTGGGCCATGGACAGAAGATTGCACCACCCCCAGCCCAGTTCCAAGAGATGATGATGAAATAACACACTTATTTTTTATTTTTACATTTTGCACTTCAATCCATGACACCCAACAATCAGGATGTGCCTTCTCTTGACCTCTGGGGGCCAAAGACAATGAAAGCCCCAGTGCTCGAATCAGACTGTGATTAGAAGATTGATGTTTTTGGGAAAATTTGCTGACAGCAGCTCGAGCCACTCTGCCAGGAGCTGGGTTTGAGTGCTGGGATTTGCTGGGACTGCTCCTCTCCAAATGGTTTTCCCATGGAGGGGCTTTTCTGGGAGCAGCTTCCAGCATCCTCCTCCTGGAGGCTGGAGCAATTCCATTTGAAATAACCTCCTTGGCTGTGCTGCTGGGTGAAGAGAGATTTATTTTCGTGTTTAAGTATGCTGGAGGAAACTGCCAGAAAACAGCTTTGATTTTTTTATTTTTTATTTGTTTCCCCTTTTAAAATTATTTTTTATAAATTTTGTGAACACAGACTTGTAGTTCCAGTTATACCAACAGTAAATCTTTGCCTTTTTGTACAGAAGGGAATCCTTGAGGTTGGAAAAGCCCTCTGAGATCATCGAGTCCAACCATTAACCCAGCACTGCCAAGACCACACTTAAATGTGTCTCTAGATATAAAAATAAGGGGTGTTTCCACTTTGCTCATATAAAGTATTTTTAATGCAATTCCATTAAATCTGTGTCTGCAGTGATTTCATCTGATTTGCACCTTTCTCCATTGTCAGAAATGTCATTTTCCCTCCCTGTCCCAGGCTGTTGTGCCCGATGGATGTGTGGCCATGGCTCCCACACCAAGGGTGGGCACATCCCAGCTGCAGCCAGACCCGGGTGTCCCAAACCTCCCCCACTGCTGAAAATGTTCATCCCACCTGGAAAAGCCTCTGGGCAGCCAGCTCTGACCTTCAAGTCGACCCAAAGATTTGGACTGAAGACCTCACAGGTTCCCTCCCAACCTCAGTCTTTCAAGAGTTTGTGAAGGTGACCTTGGAAATGTCAGAACACCACTGAGTCCACATGAAGGAAAAAACCCCACACAGACTTCCATTTAAATCCCTTTGAACGTCTCCAAGATCAACCACAAGCTCTGATTTGATTTGATTTTGCTTTTTTTTTTTTTTCTCACTTTACATCCTTGACTTGAACTGAACTAAAACCCGTGGAACTGTTAATTGAAAACTGAGTGTCAACAGCAGTTCAGCGCAGAAAGAGTTTCAATTAGAAGCAATCTCTTCTTGCCATCCAAAGTAATATTTTCCCTCCTGGCTAAATTTTAAGTGAAGCACAAAGTGGTTGCTTGTCAATGCTTTAATGGGATCTGAGCTATTGTGTGGGAAAACTTCCTTTCACTCAGAGGCCAAGGAGCTTTTCATTTTCAGGGCTGAAAGCAGAGGAATTTTTTTTTTTATTTTTTTGGTGTGATGGGGCTGATTTGCTTTTCTCTTCTGGGCTGTGTGGGTGAGGAGCGAGGTGTGATGGAGAACACTACCCAAAAATCAGGGCTGGGTGGGAATCAGTGTTCCTGATTCCCCCACTCCTCCTGGACCTCCATCTACTCCTCTGCAGGCTGGTGCTCAGCCTGGCTCTGGTGATCCAGGATGGTTCAGCTGAGTGGGGATAACACGGCCAGAATGTCCCTCAGGAAGCTTCAGTTGGGTTTTTGGCCAAGTGATGCTGCCTGAGCCACGTGGGTGGGACACCCGGGGATGTGAATTCTGGAGGGTTCCCAGAAGAGGGGAGCAGAGGAGAAGGGGATATGGAGAGAGTGCTGAGAGATGCAAAAGGGGAGCTGGCTCTGGGGGTGTGGGGAAGGCTGGCATCAAACCTGGTGACATCTCCTGGGAAAGGGGGACATCTGGCAGCAGGAAGGTTTTGGGTCGTTTTCCCTGATGCTGCCCAGGGTAGAGATCATGTGAAAGTGAATTGCATTCAGGAGGAGAAGAAACAGCCTCAAATTGTGCCGGGGCAGGTTTAAGTTGGATATTAGGGAAAAATTCTTTACAGAAATGGTTGTCCAGCCCTGGCACAGGCTGCCCAGGGCAGTGGTGTGGCAGAGCCTGTAATTAAATCATCCTCACAGCTTCCAAAGGTCTGGCCCTGCATCCTGCTCCCTCCAGAGCCAGCCTGGGTGTCCTTGCATCGATCCCTTCTCCTCTTGGTCCCCAGACACGGCGAGGATGGAACAGGGTGTCACCTTCCTGGCTCAGTGTAAAAACCTCTAAAGAAGCTGGCAGGTGATTCAGAGCATTCCCGGAATTCTTTTTCTGAAAAAGTGTCTAAAACACCCTAAAAGGAAGTGGTGAAAAGCAACAGCTGATGAATAAACTGCTCCTCATCACTGGGAAGTGGAGAGAATGCTCTGCCTGCTGTTTTAGGGCTTCCACGTAAAAAGCATTTGGGAGAAAGTTGTGGAGGCTGCAGCTCAGTGAGGTGTTCAAAAACAGGAGATCATTTTAGGAACAAACCCACTGAATGCTTCTTTGTGCACCAGCTCCACTCCCTGCTTTGTTTCCTGATCAGCAGTAGAATGCTCCTTAGCATGAAATTAAGGATGTGAGGTTCATATCGGCAGTGCTCCCAGGCCAGCAAAAGGGATTTTGAGGCACTCTGGGTTGTGTTGGGAGCTCCTTTTTCATGTTTTAACTAATTCTATTTAACCATTCACTGTGTGCACGCTCTGGCTGCTCTGCTCTGTATTTTCTGGCCAGATGTGCTCAGAATGCTCAGATCTGTTGAGCTTCCAGGCTTGTGTTTGTGTGGGGACAGTCCCAAACACGGGGAATAATCAGGATTTTTATTTTGGCCAATATTTGGCCAAAAATTGGCTTCTCATGGTGGGAGCATTGCTGGTGTGCACAGGGCAGCCAGTGCTGGGAAAGTCAGAATTGCCATGCCATAAATGTGTGATCTGGTAATTTTTTCCCAATTTTAAGTGAAAGAAAATCACTTGGGATTTAGATGTGGGTGCTTGAGCTGAAAATTGCACCCAGTGCACGGTCCTGTGGCTTTTTGTTTTGCAGAGTGAAGGAACTCCTAATACTGGGGAAATGTGGCAGCAAGCATTATTATCTGGCACTTCTAAATATTTATTTATTTATTTGTTTGTTTGTTTATTTATTTATTCAAATCCATTAACCCTTCCATAAGCAAATGGGAACAGCATTTCCTGTCCCTCTGTGTTTTCTCACCTCTAAAATGGGGAGATGGCACCTACAGGTGCCCTCACAGGTCTTGAGATCTTGCAGAGGATGGGTTACCCCAAGGATTCCCCCCCTTTTCTCTGTTCTAGTTTTATGTTTGGATTCTTTTTGTCCTTCTTTACTTCAAAGGTGTTCAGGAGATGAGCCAGGCGTAACCGACTGAGATTTATCTCTGCGTGCATCCAGCAACACCCATAAATCACTCCTGAGGTAGGCAAAGCATTGAGAACAGAATCATTTCCATTTTATTTTGCTACAAAGCCTCCTGGAAGAGTCGTGGCAGGTTGCCTTTGTGCTGAAAGGCACGGAGAAGTTGATAAAGAAATTCCATGAGGAGCTGATGTCAAGAGAAAAATCTTTGCGAGACAGATGGGACTTGGAGCGCTGAATGCAGATAAATGATAGCAGCAAAGTTCAAAAGCAGCCTCAGCAGTCACTGCCTGTCCTGTGGCTCGTAAAGAGGATGGTGACTGCTCTGGATGGTGCCCCTGAGTCGTGTTTGTCATGGCACAGCTCAGGCTGGTGTTTGGCACGTTGGTCTGGGCAGGAAATGATGGGGAATCGGGCGGCTGTCCCCTGGTCCTTGGTGTTGATCTACCCTGGGCCCCTCTGTGGGCTCTGCCTGTAAATCACAGCAGATATTTCTACCTGTTGTTTTTGGGCAGGATTCAGCAGGTTTATGTCCATCTGTCTGTTGGTGTCCAGAATGCAGAGAATATTCCTCTGCGTGTTTGAAAGGACCGAAACCCTCTGACAAATCCTGCTTTGAACCTTAGTCCATGGAGAAGGCTTCCCAGGCTTTGGGATGAGACAGAATTATCAGGAATGTGAATTAGGCAGTGGTATAATATGTTATTTATCACAGAGTGAGAAATGGAGATTTTGGGTTTGTTAGAATGGTGAGGAGGTGAAGACAAGGTGGAGGATCCTCGTGATTTTTAGGCTTCTTCCTTCTTCTTCATTTACTCCATATCCTGCAGTGTTGGTGGCACAGGTTGGGATTTGCCTCAGTGCAGTGTTACATGAATAGAAGTTGAGTTAGTAATTGGTAGAAAAGTAGAAATAATGTACATTTTGGATGATAATTGAGTAAATTATCTTTAAGAGAGCCTTGAATTTGTATGTTCAGGGCTCTTTGGTGCCTTTCTCCTTTATGCCAGGTGTTCAAAAATCGCTGATAAGGAAATTATAAACAACCTGGAGAACGAAAACGCCAAGAGCCCGATGTATTTTTTCACCTGAACGAGGACTTAAAAGAGCAGTCTCCCCTGTCAGGGGAGGGTTATGTGGGAGTAACAACTCAGTGTTATCCTGGTGTGATCCATCCAGCACGTTTGGACACCTCTCTAGGAGCAGCATGGCAGGAGAGGGAAGCAGACCTTGTGCAGCAGCCTTGGGCTTTCCTGGCCTTTGAGAGAGCCAAGGATTCTCCCTGCCAAGCCAGGCAGGCAATTCCCTCCATTTCCAGTAACTTCCCACCGACTTGCAGCACCCTCTGTGTTTTGGTTTGCAGACAGGTTTGTTAACCAAAGGATGTGGGAGACCTTCCTCTCCTTGCTAAGTGTCCCTGGAAGTGTCCAAGGCCAGGCTGGACAGGGCTTGGAGCAGTCTGGGATAGTGGAAGATATCCCTGTCCATGGCAGGGGGTGGCACTGGGTGGGCTTTAATGTCCCTTCCAACCCAAACCATTCTGGAATTCTGCACATGTAAAATTCAAGTTAAATAGTACAACATTTGTTCTGGGAACAAAAGCCAACAACCAACCCAAACCTTCTCATTTTTATGTTTTTCAGGATTCTCACTTCCTTACAACCTTGGTAGGACAGCAAGATATGATCCAGCTGATGATTCACAGCTCTGTCACAGGTCCGGGGTCACAGGGGTGTCACAAAATCAGTGACTCCTTTGACTAAGCTGCTGTTGGTCCTTCCAATACCTAAGGAGTATCCAAGAAATCTGGAGAGGGACTTTGGGCATGGACATGGAGTGACAGTATAAGGGAAAATGGCTTCACACTGACAGAGGGAAGATTTAAATTAGATATTGGGAAGAAAAAGAAACCTCGATGTCTAAGTCCAATTCATCTTCTAGAGTCACCCTGAGACCTGCTACGAGCAAAGCTCCTCACCAGCCTTCCTTGGGGACATTCAGGAGCCCAAAGGACAGGACAAGAAATGGACTGAGAGAGCTCTGCTGTGGCAGCTCCAGTGAGTGACCACAGTGGTGTGTCCTGGGAAAAGCTGCTTGTCACTGCCCCAAACTTTGCAGCTCTCACGTGGTCCTGAAGCCACCACTGTGGGCTACTGTCCAGCAGGGGTTTAGAGAGACCTTTGTCAGATTTTTGTCTGTTATTTTGTAATTTTTCTTGGCGACGTAAAAGTTCTTTTTCTTAGCTTGAGAGAAAGAGAAGGCACGAAACTTTTCAGGTTTCGCGTTTAAGGTTGTTTATTTTATCTTATTTCAAACATTTTCTTTCTGCCCTGCCGAGGTTTTTCTAGCAGGACAGTCGAAGGCATTCTCCCCCTCTGCCTTCTCTTCTGCCTGCCTGAGAGGCAGGGTTTATCTTTTATACTAAAAACTATGTATAACATTATTTACAAGTAATTTTCAATACTTATTATCTACGTTTGACAGTTATTTTCTACTCTAAACTAAGCAGTTATGTCCCCGTCACCGAGGAGGAAGAAACCTAAAAACTACGAGGTTCCTCCATCTTGGTATCACACACCACCCTGTACCAAAACTTAAAAACTTATTTTATAACTTGTAACAAACTCACCACTGCTCTATTCGAATTATTGTGACTTGTGATTCCTCCCCCAAGGCTGGCAATCATTCTCACGGGCCAAAATCTAAGCTATAGGTGTCTTGGGCTGTGTGCCAGGGTCTCTGAGACCCCTGCTTGGGTTTCTGAGCCTCCAGGGTAGTCAGAGACAAGCCCTGGTTCCCACAACCTTTGCTTGCACTGGGAAGGTTTAGGTTGGGAATTAGGAAGGATTTCTGGAATTAGGAAGGAATGGTGCAGGCTGTCCTGAGCTGTGGTGGAGTCCCCATTCCTAGAGGCGTTTAAAAGATGCGTGGATGTCGCCCTGATTTTTCAGTTTTCTGCTGCACTTTACAACTTGATGTTTTTCATAGCTCGTAGTTCTTTCTCACACACGGGTGTTATAATTAGAAACATGTTTATGTTAAGATGAGGTTGTTTACATACTTTCTTTTGGAGTAAAAAACAACTGATGCGCAGTTGTCTTGACCAATGGGATGGGAGAGGTGTCAACCTTCTCCTCCAATCACTGGTCTGTGTGGAAATACTTTAAATATAGAGTCTGATGTTTTAATAAAGTAGTTTTTGCCTTCTTACCAGAAAGCATCCATGTGTGTCGTTGCATGTCTAACAGTGACACGTGGATGTGGCACTGGGGTACATGGTGGCCTTGGATGCTGGTTGGACTGGATGATCTTAGAGGGCCTTTCCAGCTGTTCTGGTTTAGGGCAAATTTGGGAGAGGGGAAGGAAAAAAAAAA
>VZTB01006603.1:1377-12168 GCA_013397245.1 Thryothorus ludovicianus | reverse complement strand
AGGCCGGGCCCAGGCCAGGCCCGGTGGGACACAGGTGGGAGCTCCTGGGGCCCTTTGGGTGTTTAACCAGAGCAGGGTCAAACAGTGCCAAGGAAAAGGGAAAAAAACACAGTGTGGAGAACTTCTGTGCCTCAGCCAGCCAAAAACTGACAAAAAGCAAAGGAGAGCTCTGTCCTGCTGTCCACACTGCAGCCAGCACAGGCCGTGTGTGAGGGAAAGCTGCAAACTCTGATCTTTATGTTTTGAAAACACCCACCTCAGCCATTGCACCGTGACTCCTTCACCCTCAGATCCAGTTTTAAAGGCACAACACTTATTTCTGAGCTAAACAGACAAATGGGGATACTATTCAGCACCAACCCAGGACACCAGCCTAAGCAATTCTCTGATTCTGTTGTCTGGACTCTCCTGCGGTGGATCAGCTCTTGCCAGAGGTGTGCAGAGCTCGCAGCAGCCCTGCCCATCTCCCAGCCCTGAGCACACACACAAGGGAGACCCGGCGTGCTCAGCCTCTCCCAGGACACTCCCAGGCAACTTTCAGCTCTGGTTCCTTTTAAGCATTCATGAACCTTTCAGTCATAGTGATATGCCATCAAATTTTGATGTCTAACGAAGGAACAATCATCTCTTCACTTCCCTTTTAGAGCAGCTGAGGCTTTCAGTAACATTATCCTGCCGTGTTTTGACATCTGGCGTGTCAGCAAGAACATTATCTACCCCAAAGTGTTTTTTTTTCCCAGGAGCAAAACTTTGACATCAATTCCCTGGCAGGCTGGAGAGATCCTGCTGCGTGCAACACCTCCTGCTCCCAAATAGTAAACAGGCTCCCAGACACAGGGCTTGGAGCCTCTGTGCTCTTCCCAGACAAACTGAGATGTGAAACTTTGCACCAAGTGGCTGCCCTTGGACTGTGCCATAAATCCCAGGAATATTGTGGTCAATCACACATCACAGGTGTGGGGTTTTGTCACAGCTGAGATGTCGGAAATGTCCATTTCTCTGCTATTTTGCAGAAATTTCCAACAATGTAAAGTCCTTTTTTCCCCAGTGAGAGATGGGAGAAAAGAGCAGAAACTCTTTAGGCCTCGTGTTCAAGGTTTTTTATTTTCTCTTATCTAAAACATTTTCTCTCTGCCCTGCTGAGCTCCTTCCAGCAGGGCAATCGAAAGCCTTCTCCCCCCTCAGAGGGGATGCTTAGCTTTTGTACTATAAGTTATGTACAGACTATTTATTAATTATCTCCAATACCTATTCTCTACATTAGACAGTCAGATTCTACTTTATACCAATCAGTCATGTCCCCGACCCCGAGAAGATGGAGAGAAGAAGAAGGAAGAAATCTAAAGCCACGAGGTTTCTCCATCTTGTAAATTCTTACCCCCCTGTACCAAAACCCAAAATCTACTTTTACACCCTGTGACAAACTCACTACTGCTCTATTTAAACTCCTGTGACCTGTAATTCTTCTTTTAAGGTTGGCAATGGTTCCCATGGGCTAAAATCCAACCCACAGGTGTTCTGGGCTGTGTGCCAGAGTCTCTGAGACCCCTGCCCAGTCCCTGAGCCTCCAGGGCAGCTGGAAGCAAATCTTGTGTTCCCACACTGAGATACCCACACCGGCGTCCACAGTGCTGGGGTGTGGTTTGGTGGCCTGATCATTGTGCCAGAAGCCACCTGAGGTGCCCTCAGCAATATGGGAGGCTGGGAGGTGTGACTCAGCTGGGAAAGGTGGAGTTTCCAGCTCTCCAGGCCCAGTTGCCATCTCCAAGCCTTGCTGTTTGCCAGTTTTTAATGAGTGATTTTCAACCTCTGTGGATGCAGGCTTGCCCCTGGGACATTTCCCACCCAGGGATGGACTCCCAGAAGAGGACCAGCTTGCTGATCACTTATCTTTCCACCTTCTTTTCCATAAAATCATTCAGGAATGATGTGTAGCACCTCAACATCTTCCCACCTCGTCATCTTCCTGCCACGGTGGCATTTCTGGGACTTGCAGCCATCTGCCTCCCCCCTGCCAGCAGCGCTGCTGCCAGGATGGATTTAACATCTCCGGTGACTTCCCTGGACTCTCGGAGTGCTCCTGGCCCCCTTCCACCTCTCTCTGCACCTTGGGCCAAGTGCAGCTGAGTTGGCATCTTTGGTCTGCTGCCACTTTATCCTGGAAGGCCTCGGCAGTGCTGGGATTTGCCAAGAACAGGGATCTCAGGAGCGTCTCTGCCAGGCCCAGATGGAATTTCTGCTTCCCTGCTCCTCCAGGCTCCTCTCCACGCCCTGGCCAGCACACAGGGTGGGTGTCTCCAAATCCCAGCTTGAGGATTGCTCTGGATTCAGGATAAACCTCCACATCTTTGTGCTCAAAGGCCAGCAGGGGTTAGAGCTGTGCTCAGCCCTGTCCCATGGCAATCCTGTCCCCTTTCCCATCACTCTGGCCGAGTGTGATTGCTGGAGGAAACCCTCTCCCACCTGGGAGTGTAGGTACTTAGGGGAGAATTTCAGGGCCATCTTTCAGAATCCCAGAGTGGTTTGGGATGAAATGGACATTAAAGATCTTCCCATGACCTGAATTTAAGGATGGTGAGGCCCTGGCCCAGGTTGCCCAGAGAAGCTGTGGCTGCTCCTGGATCCCTGGCAGTGTCCAAGGCCAGGCTGGATGGGGTTTGGAGCACCCTGGGCTGGTGGGAGATGTCCCTGCCCATGGATGGATGCCACTGGATGGTCTCTACAGTCCCTTCCTACCAAAACCATTCCACGATTCCAAGACACCCATTGGGAAGGAGGACACGTGGGGCCAGCTGTGTGTTCCACCCCTGTGTCTCGTTGCCCTCCAGCCTTCCCAGCCAGGGATATTTAATTCTGTCTGCAGCTTCTCCCACTCACCAGCCCGGAGTGTTTTCTCCTCCTAACGAGATGTGAAGGCAGGCAGGCCCTTTGCTGGTGCACGCAGCTATTTTTGGCTGCAGGAGGACTGACTGTAGCTCCTTCTAATTGCATAAGCATTTGTATAATTCACTGGCACTGGATTTCCTCCCTGGGAGCCCGGGCACACGGAATGCAGAAGGACTCGAGCGTTTCCTCTCCATCCTCTCTTTCCTCTCCAGTGATTGTTCTGCAGGCTGTGGGTTTAGCACCAGGTCAAATCCCCTCTGCTGGCAGGGAACGCTCTGCTTCATCCCTTCCCCAGTCTCTTGAGGAGTTCAGGGCAAACCCAGGAGGATCTGAGAAAGAATTTCCTCCCACAGATTGCGGAGCACACGCCTGGGAGCCCAACGAGCTCCCCGGGAAGAGCTCCTGAAATGGCTCGGGTGGGTTTGGTGCTGGCAGTGACTCACACGAAGCTTTGGGATCTCCAAACAACGCTGGAAAACAAACCTGGGGCTGCCCCTCTGCGGTGGGCTGAGTTCGAAATTGGGTAGAAATACTAATTTGTGTAGGGGCTTTGGTTTGTTAATTTGAGATTTCTCTCTAATTTATGCGGTGGGCTTTGGTTTTTGTTGTGAGATAGGATTGGGGTTAGATTTAGAAGAGNAGGGGAATATTTTTTATATGCTATGAAGAATTTTTTATAAGAATTTTGTTTTTGTTTTTATTTTTATAATAGTAGTTGCTTGGAATTTCTATTTGTAAAAGGTTTTTTTTTATTTTTATAACTTTTATTGTAGTTGTGTTTTGGAGTTATGCTAATTTATGGGGTATTATTTTAAGGATGAATTGTTTAAAGGTAAAGGATTTTTTAATTTATTTTTAAGATTATTTTTATTTTGAGGAATAGAGTTGTTTTGTTGTTTTTTTTTTTTCCCCAAAGATGTATTTAACCCTCTCATTGGTTTAATCATGTGTCAATATTTAAAATTGATTACTGATTGATTTTTTTTCCTGTTAGGCCCTCAGGAAGCCTCTGACAGGGAACCACTTCACACCAAAATCTGAATCAATGCCAAACCAGGACACCCTCCCTGCTTGGTGGCACTGCCTGGGGACACGTGGCACCCATGGATGCAGAGGAAGGGTGGCTTTGGGGACACCTTTTTGTGGCCTTTCAGCACTTGAAGGGGTCACAGCAGAGATGGGGACAGACTTTTGGTTGGGTCTATAGCAACAGAATGAGGGTTGATGGTTTTAAACTAAAAAGAGGAGGGATTTAGATGAGATATTAGGATGAAATTTTTTTTACATTGAGGATGATAAAACGTTGGTGCAAATGGTCCAGAGAAATTTCCCTCTCTGGGAACATTCAGGGCTGGGTTGGATGAGGCTTGGAGCAGCCTGGGGTAGTGGAAGGTGGAACAAGATGAGCTTTAAAGTCTCTTCCAACCCAAACCATTCCGTGACTCCGCGATTTTGTGATTCTGCGACTCTGCGGCTGCTGAGGCTTTTGAGGAGGAAAACGAAAATCTCCGCCTGGAGAAACGTGAATGGTCTTCACAGGCTGGAGCCTGGCTCGTGATGATCATCCCCGGCCGGTGGCGGTGCCTGGAAGGGCTCTCTCCTCCTGAAGATCATCCCTTTGCTGGATATTTTCACTCCATTCCACACCAAACAGGTGGCAAAGATCAAAGCGGAGCAGTGGGGCGAGCGGGAGGAGAGTGACACAGGCGCCTCTCCTTCCCTTAGGAGCCTGGAAAAGAAGATTAAATGATGATAAAACAGAGATTAGCGATCATTAGCCCTGCTGTCAGCACCCGGTGTGGGCTGGAGGCACGCCTGGAGCTAAAACGAGCTCGGCAGCTGCTGCCACCGGGATATTTTCGGTGACAAGTGGAGACTGTCTGTGAGTGCACCGAGCTGTGGCATCCCGTCAAGGCGGGGGCTCGGCTCTGCCTCCCCTTCCCTCATCACAGGATGAGGTGGCAGCAAAGCCAAGGTTAACAAAAACTCGGATTTAACACCTCCAAAGGGATGGGATTGCCCAAAACAATCCACAGCGGAATTGAGACTGAAACAGGGCTTTGGGTGGGCTGTGTGTTATAAATACACGTTATAAATACATGTTATAAAGTTGGCTTTTTGCAAATATTAAAAGGATGTTATATGTATAATGTAGAAAAACTTTGCTGTGTTAGTACAGTTTCTTTTATTAACATACAAACAGTAGTGTGATGTAAAAAAAAAAAAAAGCTTTTGTAACTATCTCAGAGAAAGGTAAAAAGATAATCAGGAAATTCTTCACATTCTTGGATTAAGAAGATGTAACAGATACCCAGACCCCAGGGAAGGAATTGTATCGATCATCTGTCATCAGAAGATCAGCAATCGACTGGAACCACCAGAATAAACAAAATTAAATGAAAAAATAAAAGGGAGAGGGACTCAAAGGAATGCAGGAGGGTCCATGAATATGCAGCACGTTGGTGCATTTAAAAGAAGTGTGTTCTGAGTTAGGATGTGCTCTTGGCTCTCAGCCAGAGACACCCTGGCCGTGTATTTTGCTTTATTGCCTTGTCCTTATTGTCTTTTATTAAACTTTTTAAATTCTACCAAGAAAGTGAACTTCGTTCTTCATGCTGTGGGATGGAGCTGAGACAAAATCCATGCAAGTCCTGACTTGCTTCACAACAAAAGAGTTCAAAGAGCTCACTTTGTCTTAAAAAATAAAAGTTTTCCAAATCCCAGAGCATTGTATTTTTAGGCGTCTGAGGCAAATAATTGCCGTGGAAGAGGAGATTTGCTGGCTTCGTGACAGGGGAAAAAAAAAATACCTGCCTGTCTTGCCAGCTGCCTCCCAACAATGCTCCACGTCGTGCTGGGGGACCTGAGCCTCCTCCAACCCAAAAGGTAATTACATGGCTTAATTACACCTGGATCGTGGTCCTTTGTGTCCCTGGCTTTTTGTACTCGAAACCTTAATGCCTATTTTAATTTTTAAAACGTTCATTTTAATTTATTAGTTTTAAAAGTCCATGTGAAATTTTTTAATATTTTATTTTTTTTAAATTGCAGAGATCCCTGCTGCCTGCAGTGTGGGTGCAGAGGGCTCAGTCCCTTCCCTTTGGCATTTTCATTCTTTGACTCTGGCTACCCGAATTCCAGTGGGATTCCCTTGGGATCAATATTGTGATTTCAGGATTGTTTTAAGATAGCAAAAGTGTTGAAAGTCAGGCTTACCTGTCCAGTAAGGTCAGGGGGGTGTTGAGACACAAACTCAGCTCAGCTGAGAGGGCCCAAAACTCCGGCTGAATTTTTGGATGTCCCAGTGGATAGAAACAGACTGTCCTGAAGTCTGAAGAAGGCGTAGACAAACCTATAGGTTTGTCCAGGAAATTCCTGTATACAGGAAAGTACAGGAAATCCCAGAGCAAAGCCAAAACAACTCACGGGAGGAGCAAACGAGGAGGAAAAATGAGCAGCCACTTTCTCCCTAGGCTGAGCTTTTATCCTCAATTCTTTTATTTGCAGCCTTGTGATATTTCGAGGCCGCTTGGTGAAATTTGTGAAGAAGATGAGAAAATCCTGGAAAGCACAGGAGCTGTTCTGCCATATCTCAGCTTCACTCTTGCTTCAGTGATTGCCACGTATTTTGGGAATACCCACTCTGGTGGATGTGCTGGGAGCTCAAATTGGGTGGAAGGTGATGCAAATTGACACAATTCCACCTATGGAGAGCTTCTAAAAGCAGTGAGACCTCTGAGGGGAGAAGGGAGGGCAAGGATGCAGCTGCTGCTGAGCACAGTGAGGATGTTTTGATCTGCAGCAGTGCTCAGAGTCACAGTGGTGACATCAGGGAGCAGACACAGAGCACAGAGTCCTCAGCTTCACCTGGAATTATGTCACTCCCCGTGGAAATGGGCTTTGGAGGGACTGGGAAGGGCTTGTTCCTGTGTGGGTATTACAGGAAGGGAGGCTGGAAATGTGCACCAGGAGAGTTTAAAGTCTCTGATTTGGCCCAGCTGCAATGGGGCTCCTCAGGGGACACCTTGCAGTGACACTCCTGACCTGTCTGTTTTTCCCAGTCCTTGGCTTTTTTTAAGGATGATGAGATGTCCTGTTGACTTTGAGGCTCTTTGCCTGTGAAGGGTTTTGTCTGTGGGCAGTTCTGCTAAAAAAGTGGTGGCCTCTGTCCCTGTGGCCCTTCTCTTCCCACTGTAGAATCAGAGAATCCCTTGGTTTGGAAAAGAGCTCCAACATCATCCAGTCCAACCATTCCCCCACCACTGACCCCTGTCCCCAAGTGCCACATCCCCTTGGCTTTTAGATCCCTCCAGGGATGGGGACTCCAGCACTGCCCTGGGCAGCTGTGCCAGGGCTGGACACCCCTTTCCAAGAAATTTTCCTTAATATTCCATCTAAACATCCCCTGACCCAGCTTGAGCCATTCCCTCTCCTATCCCTCTTCCCTGGGAGCAGAGCCTGGCTGACCCTCCCTGTCCCCACCCTCCTGTCAGGGTGTTGTGGACAGCAAGAAAATCCTTCCAGGGCTTTGAACAATTCCCCTGCCCTACCCAAAAACACGGAGCCATGGACACACGCCAGCCTCTCCAGCAGCCAGGCCCTGTGGGCTCTGCAAACACGGGCAGGGTGTCAGCAGGACGTGGTCAACGTTCCCTTGTCTGTTTGATGTCCCTGCAGGAGAATGAATAAATATGTGGGAAACCTCCGTGCTGGATGGCAGAGTCAAGAGGAGAAAATAAAAAAGTTGTCCAAAGCTACTCTAACGAGTTTTTTAGGGCTGAGCTGAGGGGCAGTCAGGGATTATCCATCCAGGCAGGTGCTGATCTGGTTGTTTTATTAATAATACCTTTGCTAATTGGCTGTGGTTCATTTCCCTGCCTTGTCTGTGGACAGATCTAACAGTGCATTAGCAAACTCTGCAGCTTAATTAATCCTCCTGTTTAAAGAGAGCAGAGCAAGCAAGGCTTGGCTGGCTCACCAGCCACGGGGGAAATGTGGTCTGAGCATTATCCAAGAGGATGGGAGGGAAATACTTCCATGGAAAGTCCCTGTACCCACCAGGTGCAAAGCTGACAGGCAAAGGTGTTCTTGCATCCAAAAAACACAGCATGATCCATGTCCATAAAGAGGCTTTATGCATATTTCACACAGAAGGATGTACCTTCCAGGGAGGACAAGGTTTTATTAAGTGCTGGAGGTGTTTTTTTTTTGTTTCTGGGAAGCTGAGTGCTCCCAGTTGTCAGGAGAAAAGCAGCGATCCCAGCTCTGTGTCCCTTCTCCCTCC
Source organism: Thryothorus ludovicianus (assembly GCA_013397245.1). Lineage (NCBI taxonomy): Eukaryota > Metazoa > Chordata > Aves > Passeriformes > Certhiidae > Thryothorus > Thryothorus ludovicianus. Next base: position 3,998 of record VZTB01006603.1, on the reverse strand, counting down.
TCCTGTCCCTGCTCCCTCTTCCTGTGCTCTGTGAATTGCCATCTGCAGCCCGGGACAGCCTGGCCTCAGATGAACGCCAGGGAAAGACTCTTACATAAACCTCTTCATCCATAATGGATGAACGGCATCAAAATTCAACGGCAGCCTCCGGAGCCTTTCCGGTGCCTCGCCTACAAATTTCTCCAAGAGGCTGGAAAACCTCGATTTAGCACTGCACAGTGATTAGAGAGGAACCCGGGAATTCTGGCTCCCTCCTGCCTAGGGAGTCTCCATCCTCAAAGGGTCTTTTAATGCAATCAAGTCCTTTTGAAACAGGAAAATGATGTTTTGGTCTGGGAGTGCAGAAGTCCAGCGCTGGGCTCAGCCCAGCTGGGATGGGGGATGGCAGCTGGGAATGCTGGTGCAAATAAAACCACGGGTGGCAGGAGATCCTGGCACCTGCCCCTGGCTTTCCAGCTGCTGGCTGGTCACACAGAGGCACTTCCAGGCCTGAAATGTCCCTGTAAGTTTTATGGTGAGGTGTGGGAGTGGAGGAGGATGGGAATTTTAATGCTTTTATCTTGAATTGCTCAACTTTGACAGCAGCGTGGAGAATCCCTGATTTTCCCCATCTTTAGATCTCTCTCTGCTGGTCAAGGTTTGTAGGTAGAGGCAGGACCTTCTGTTAAACCACCTGGGAAAGAAATCAAACTGGATTTAGGGTTGAAATAGAGCCAGCAGATATCCAAGCTGGGACTGTTTGTCTGGGGAGAGGTTTGGGCCTCTGGAAGAGCAGGTAATGGGGATCACTGGAAGACAGCATGGAGGGGAAAGGGGGAAAAGGGGATAATAGAGAAAAAAAAAAGGTCAATATGTGAAAAGGATAATGGAAGGGAGATTATAATGAAGGATAAACAGAAGAATTTGTAGCTTTTGGTTTCCAGAAGTTGTGAATTTTAGTTCCTGAGCTCCTTTGCACCAAGCAGGGTTGGGGCAAAAGTTTCCCTATAAAACCCATCAAGGGAAGACAGAGACTCACAGAATGGTTTGGATTGGAAGGGACCCTTAAAGATCATCCAGTCCCACCCCTTGCCATGGGCAGGGACACCTTTTACTGTCCCAGGGCACTCCAAGCTCCATCCAGCCTGGCCTTGGACACTTCCAGGGATCCAGGGGCAGCCACAGCTTCTCTGGACTCAACACCCTCCCAGGGAAGGATTCCTGTCCAATATCCCATTTAATCATCCCCTCTGGCAGTGGGAAGCCATTCCTTGTCTCCTGTCCCTCCATCCCTTGTCCCCAGTCCCTCTCCAGCTCTCCTGGAGCCCCTTTAGGCCCTGCAAGGTGCTGGAACATCTCCCCAAAGCCTTTCCTCCCCCAGGCTGAATCCTTGGGGGTTGGGGTCCAGCATCTCTGGAGCTCCAGCATCTCTGGCTGAGCAGCCAGAGCTCAGGCTCTGGATGTTCTCTGTGCCCACCCTGCTGGGGTTTGGATATTTTCCATCCTTTCCACCATCACACACACACAGCCCCAGCTCCTGCAGGATTCCACGTTCCCTGCACTGAGCTTTGCTGCTCTCACGCTCGCTCTCAGCACCGACAAATAAAAGCACACAGGGGCTCAAGGCCCACGCTGGAACGGTGGGAGCCAAGGTTTGTCTCATCTCACCCCCAAATCCTCCGAATTTGTCAGAGCAGCAGCTCAGATCAGTGCTGGAGCGGAACCTGACCCGCTCCCTCCGGAGCCAGGGCGGTCGAGATCCAACCACAGGAGCTCATCTGGTTGTCAGAAACATTCCCTGAATTCCTGTTAATACACCCATCAATTCAGCTGGAAAGATGCACAAGCTGAAACATTTTGACAACTGAAACATTTTAGCAGTCTTGCATGAAAACGCTTCAATTTTCTCATTTAAAAGTTCCATTTAATTTTCTTTTTTCAGCTTATTTTGTTTTAAAAGATTCTCAGAGCATCCTCTGGGAAAATATAAAATAAAATAAAACATATAAGTAATAAAATAATAATAATAAANAAATAAAATAAAATAAAACAACATCTTTAGATCTTAGGTGCTTCTTAAGAACTTGATTCTCAGTGTCACAAATGATTTTATTTTCTTTTTTTCCAAGTGTGGTTATAGGGACAGCTCTGATAAACACATGTAGACCAGAAGAAGTAACACATTTGGGCATCAGAAAGAATTTTGGATGTCAGGAAGAATTTCTTTATGGAAAAGGTTGGTCAGGACTGGAACTGCCCAGGGAGGTTTGGAGTCCCCAACCCTGGAGGTGTCTGAGGAACATTCAGTGAAAGAGGGAAAATGCACACTCAGGTGCCTCCTTNCCTGGGCTGGTGACAAAGGTGGTGATTGGTCACAGGTTGAATTTGATGACCTTGGAGGCCTTTTCCAACCTAAATAATTCCATGATTCCCTGATTGAGTGCGGAGGTTGCTGCTGTTAAGGGCAGAGTTGGACCTTGAGAGGTGTCAGCCATGGGTGGAACCACCCCAGTTTATTCCTGGTGTTCCCAAGGCACACAACAAAGCTGACACAACACATTAATTCACAGCCTCCCTTATTTCTTTCCATCCCTAAACCTCTTGTAGGTACTTGGTTGCACTCATAAATATCATAAATATCT
>VZTB01006594.1:20245-40204 GCA_013397245.1 Thryothorus ludovicianus | reverse complement strand
AGCTCAGGTGGGAATAGGAGCAGAANCAGCTCAGGTGGGGGCAGGAGCAGGCAGGGAGCAGCTCAGGTGGGAGCAGGAGAAGGCAGGGAACAGCTCAGGTGGGAATAGGAGCAGAAAACAGCTCAGGTGGGAGCAGGAGCAAGCAGGGAAAGGGAGAAAACCAGGGACCACCTCCACTGTGGTCAGGGTCAGAAATCTGCTCAAACTAACCAGCTCTTTACCTGCTGATGAAGGATTATTTTGGGGTTGATTAGGTCATTGCTATTTGCCTCTTAAGGACTGCAAATAATCTTCCTTAGTAGAGCAAACTATCTTTTTAAGAAAGATTTTAGCATTTTAAATGCTGATTGCACTTTCAGAGAAACACTACTTTTAGAAACATGAGACAAGGTCTTCATTTGCTGATGGGAGGCTTAATGGAGAGATGGAAAAAGAACTAAGATTAACGAAAAAGATGAATTTTGGGATTTTATCATTATTCAGCTGGTGCAAAGTGAACAGGAATCATTGTTGCTCTTTATTAAGTAGACCAACTTTCAGCTCTTCCATTAACTTGAACAGCAGGAAGAATTCACTTTCAACTATAATTGCTCTGATATCTTAAAACTTAGTGCATAGTTTGCTTTGGCAAATTGAGCTAATTAATCTATAATGTGGCCTTTGAGAGGTGTGTAACTGCAGTTCTCACTTCATGGGCAAGAAAGGGCCCAAGAGGAGATGAAATGAAGTCCTTGGTGCCTCCTGGTCTCAGTGCTGGCACCAAGACCATAACTTAGGCCTTTATACCTGAATTTAAGTTGGATATTGGGGAAAATTTCTTGACTGAAAGTGTAATAAGGCATTAGAACAAGCTGCCTGTTCTATCCTTTGAAATGTTCAAAAAGCCTCTGAATGGGCACTTGGGGATATGGGCTGGTGGTGGGATAATGGTTGGACTCAGTGAGGTTTTCCAACCTTAATGATTCTATGAATCCTAAACTCCCAGTTTGTGGATCTGTACCTCCCTTTTGCAGCGAGGCTTTGGGACATGACAGTGAAAGGGTTTGTACCTTAGGCAGTTAATCTGGGATATCCTTTGCTATAGGATCCTGTTTGAGGCAAAAATATGGCAGGGGGAGGAATTTTCTGTGCCTGGCGAGAGTTTCATTATGGTAAAGGGGAGTTTGGAGTCCTGAGAAGGGCTGGCTGAAACCCTTTTGCTGTTCTGCCAGTCACTGCGGGGTTCCTGCATCCTCTTCAGGCTCCAGCTGGGTGTGGGTGGACTACCAGGCTCAGCTCTTGGATGAGCCCCCTCTCAGGCTGAGTTCTCTTGTTCCACCTGTATAAGGAGGAGGTGTTTTTTGGGTTTCCAGGCCCTGGAATTGCTATAAACAGTATCAGCATGTCCATGACCTTCTGTGCCACGGGATCAGAGGATGGCTACCTGAGGCTGTGGCTGCTGGACTTCTCAGCTGCTGTCTTAGAGGCAGGTGAGTAGAGGTGGGAGTGGTGCTTCCAAGCTCCACATCTGCTGTGGATCCAGAGCCTCACTGCCAGAGCTCACACAGCAATCCTCGTGAGTGAGGGCTGTGTTATGTGTGCTGCCTCCAGGGCTGACTGGCTTGGAAGTCTTCAGTGGCAATTATTCATGGTAATTTTTGTAACTCATAGGAGAAAGGCAGGATCTCCTGAGAGAGAACAGACTTTCCATCTTGATTTCTGTGCCCTTCTAGCCATGACTCATCTGTCCATGAAAAATTAGGGGAGAAGTCAAGCAGTTCTTGACTGTTCTGATTGTTTTTGAAACAGTCACCATTAGAGCAGAGCCCAGGGACGTTAGGAAGAGCAGAGAATAATCTCACTAATCTGTCACTAAACTCACACCTGCAAGCATTCAGTCTTCAGTTTGTGGGCTGCCCCTTCCTGTGGGGATTGCTTTCCTAAAAGTGGGGCTGTAGCTGTGTTCCAGCTCGGGAACAGAGCAGGAATCCTTTCCCAGAGGATTTGTTGACTCCTGTATCTTTCCCCAGAGCATGAAGCTTCAGTGAGTTCTGTCTGCATCAGCCCAGACAGCCACAAAGTCCTGTCCACAACAGCTACTGGGAATCTGGGCTACCTGGATATCCAGGCCAGGGACTACACCACCCTGATGCGCTCACACAAGGACTCTGTGCTGGGGTTCTCAGTGGAGGGCAAGTGGAAGCAGATAGCAACAGTGTCCCAGGACAACACCATCCGAGTGTGGGACCTGGCCTCCAGGCAGCAGGTGGGTGAGACAAGAGGCAGATGGTTTATTAAGAGTCTCCCTGAGCTCTGTTTGGTCCAATTATCAAAGCGCCACAGTTCAGGAGCCCTCCCTGGAGCATGAGGGGTACTGTGGGCAAGAGGTCTGAGGTATTGTTAGACAAAACTCTTTCCTTTTCCTCCATCTTTTGAAGATTGCTTTCTAGCACAAACCATAACACACAAAGGCTTTATCTAAATGCCCAAAGACCCAAGACTTCACTGGGCTTTGGATCCATCCAGGCAGGAGCAGTGACATGCTCATGGTAGAGATGTGAGGCTGACCAGTTGTTTGGTCCAGCTGCAGCTCCAGTCCTCTCCACCTTTATGCTCGTGGTGTCTCTTCCCTGCAGCTGTATGACTTTTCAGCTGCAGAGGAAACTCCGTGTACCGTGGCCTTCCACCCCTCCTGGAAGATCCTGGCCTGTGGCTTCGACAGTGGGGTGGTGCGGACCTTCAGCCTGGCTGCCTCTGACCTCCTGCTGGAGCACAAGTGAGTGCACTGGGAGCTAGCTGGGGTCTAACTGGGTGTCCTGGTGATGAGACAGAGCCACAGTGACAATCATGGAGCTCCACAAGCCTCAGGTCCCTTTGGGGTGGGTTTGGGGCAGATCCTGCTGTGCCGAGGCTGTGGGTGGTGAAAGCTCTGAGGGCTTTCTTTGTGACTTCCTAATGGACAGCAGTAGCAGAGAGCTTGTCCTGGAGAGCAGCTGGACAGGGAACCCTTGTGAGCCTCAGTGTGGGGTTGGGAGGATGCTCCAAAGGGAGAGGGAGGGAAGAGGTTCCATCCAGGCTGGAGCACTGTGCTTGCTGCTCGACTTTCTGACAAGCTGGAATGTTGGTTATCCTGAGCTGCTACAGGGGTGAGCAAAGTGGGGTCCTGCTGTGTTCCTGGTTAATTTATTCTCTTGAGTTCTTCACCATGTTACATTCAACATCACCACCTTTTCCTCTGTCTGTGGTTCCTTTTTCTCTTCCCTTTTTCTATGTTTTCTGCCTTCTTTCAGGCAGCACCGCACTGCAATCACCGGGCTGACCTTCTCTCCAGATGGCAAGTTGATGTTCAGCTCCTGCTTGCAGGGAACTCTGGCTCTGTACAGCTTTGTGGCACAGAAAATCCAGGTTCTGAGAGTCCTGGGTAAGACTCTGGGGCTGGAGTTGCATTTCTTCTTTATTTTTTTTGTGTTAGCACAGACATCTTGAACCACAGCCTGCTTGGAGTGATATTTTCCAAAGAACCTTCTGAGCTTTGTCATTTCCCCCTGCACTGGGCATTGCTCAGGCACCTCCAGTCCTGGGGTCAATCCTGGGCCCCTCACAAGGCAGACACGGAGGGGCTGGAGTGAGTCCAGGGAAGGGAACAGAGCTGGGGAAGGGGCTGGAGCCCCAGGAGCAGCTGAGGGAGCTGGAAAGGGGCTCAGCCTGGAGAAAAGGAGGCTCAGGGGGGCCCTTGTGGCTCTGCACAACTCCCTGACAGGAGGGGGCAGCCCCAGGGGTCGGGCTCTGCTCCCAGGGAACAGGGACAGGACAAGGGGAAACGGCCTCAAGTTGCACCAGGGGAGGTTTAGGTTGGATATTGGAAAATTTCTTCATGGGAAGGGTGGTCAGGCACTGGCACAGCAGCCCAGGACAGTGGAAGAGTCACCATCCCTGGAAGGGTTTAAAGGATATGTGGATATGGACACCTGGGGACATGTTTTAGTGGACCTGATGGTCTTAGAGGGGTTTCCCAACCTTAATAAATCTGTATTTTCTGTTTGTACCTTCTGTGTGAGCAAACCCTGGTGACTGCCAGCACCTCCCTACCTGTCCTGGTTCAAACCCTCTTGTCCTGCCTGTGTGGTGATTTCCTTAATGTGCTGGGGTCACAGAGATTTATTCATACTTATTCATGCCCAAACCCTAACTCTTTCCATTCTGTGCATGTGCAATTTAATTTATTTGAAGTGGATTGTTGCCCTAATTCTGCCTGCAGCAGAGCTGCTCTGTGCTGGTGAATGGAGCTGGTGGAGAGCTGGAGGCAGGGCAGGGGCAAGGCAGTTTGGAAAAATTAGTGTCACATTTAATGTACACTTTGGAAATGAGTTGTGACAGCACAAGCTTGGGCAGGGAAAGGGAACTCTGATTTTTATGCAGTGCAATATTGCACAAACAGGAGGAACCTGCCCCAGGAAGTGTGCAGGAGAAGGAGCAGGGGTCGGAGGAATCAGGGAATTCAGCTGCAGCTGAACCTTCATGTGGTGACTCTGCTCTGAAACTGTGTTTGCTGCCTGCTGGTCACGTTCCAGGGACAGAACAGTGGAATTATGGTCATGAAATAAATACAGAGAATTGCTGTAATTTCTGTGATTTTCAGACCTCTGGGTCTCTCTGCCCTCTGGATGACAACAGTGTGGTGGTGTTCAGCACTGACCTCATTTTGCTCTGGGTTCAGACACCCAGGCTGCAGCCCAGATATCACAGAGCTCCTCATCACAGCCTCTTGGAATGCTAGAAAATAAGCCCTAAAATCCATTTTATTCCTCTGACTTTGTTCTGCTCTCCTTGAAAACACTGCATGTTCACTCAGGCAACAAGCTGTGCATCTCAGCCTTGTTTTTGAGGTGGTTCACTGCACATTCTGGGTGTGTAAGTAAAATTTGTAGCATCTCCTACAGTACAGGTTGCTTTTTTCTCAGGCTGCAGAAGCTGCAGCTGCTGTTTAGCAGCACCATCAGTGGGCTTTGCTCCTCCTCACTCTTGCTGTGTCTCCCAGGCAATGTGGTGGCCAGGGATGCTGGGAGTGGCGTGGACACTCTGGTGGTCAGTGGGGACAGTCGCCTGCTGGCCTTTGTGGGGCCCTCCAAGTACATCGTGACAGTGATGGAGGCCTGCTCACTCGATGAGGTACCCAGCAGACTCCCCTGGCTCCTGGGGGCAGGAGTGTCCCCTGCAAACTCCATAGGCAGCATCCAGGGAGGTGGGGCAGTGCATGGGACACCAGCTGACAGTGAGCTCCCTGTTTTCCCTTCTGTGAGTCAGAAGTAACAGATTCAAGGTTTCTTCTCCTCTGACTTCATTGCCTTCTAGAAAGATAATTTGGAGAGGTGCTGTGGAGACTGTCAGCTCTCACCTGTCTCTTGACCTGCTCTTCTGGGCACTGTCTGACCTGTGGCCCCCATTTAGTGGGAAGGGAAGGGTCCAGGGGACTCCACAGCCTCGTGTTTGGAGCACGAGAGCTGTGTTTGTTCAGTGGCTCTTTGTTCCACAGCTGCTGAGGGTGGACATCAGCCTCCTCGACCTGCACAGCACCTGCACTGTCTTGGACTCTGCTGTGAAGGTCTGCTTTGGTCCTGTGCCTCAGGGGGAGCTCCTGGTATCCACTTCTTCCAACAAAATCCTTGTGCTTGATGCAAAAAGCGGACGATTGGTGCGAGAGGTAGGACACTGAAATTCATCCTCGAGGTCTCCTGTGGGGGCTGGGTCCTTCATGTCTCTGTGGGAGGTTAAATGAGAGAAAAACTCCTCCTGGAGCTCACAGGCTTCGAAGAAACACAAGTGGGAAGCCTGCAGCTGTCCCAGTATGCTCGTGCTCAGAGTGAGCCTGAGCTTGTCCTTGTTTCCCACACTGTCACACTGCTGTTCTCTTGCTGAAGTGTAAATAAGGCTATGAACCAGCTCAGCTATGTCTGAGCCATTTCTTGTCCTCAGGTGTCCCCTGTGCACAAGCTGACCTGTTCCTCCTTGGCACTGAGCAAGGATGGCCGGTACCTGCTCACTGCTGGTGACAAGGTCATCAAAGTGTGGGACTATCAGATGCGCTTCAACATCAACTTCCAGGTACTGCCCACACAGGGAGGGAAGGGGATGGTATTGCTGAATCCCCAGAAAAAAGAGCAGCAAATGGGCTTTGTATGACTTGGCCCAGTGTCCTCAGTCCCAGTTTGCCCTGCAGAGAAATGCAGCCCTGATCCCACATTGTAACAATGCCCGGCAATGGGCACAGGCTGGGGCTGCCAGAGCACTCCAGTGAGAGCCTCTGCAAAGGACAGAGGTAGGTGATAGCCCTGTGTTAGGGCCAGGGCCACGTGGAGAGGAAAATGGTTCACCCAAGGCTTCAGAGGCAGGATGAGACTTTGGAATTTTCAGCTTTTGTTTCCTTCCCTGAATGAGTGTATTGGAGGTCAGCTCCAGGTTGATCAGCCCATGGTGTGAGAGATCCTCTTCTGGATCTTCTGCTGAGGCCTGTAGACCCCAGCTGTGCAGGACAGGGAGTGGAGTAGCCCCATCCTGACAGGACAGGTGGTGATGGGGGATTCAAGGCCTGCTCTCTCCCAGGTGTTCATCGGCCACTCGGAGCCCGTGCGCCAGGTCGCCTTCACCCCAGACCAAGAGCACGTCATCAGCGTTGGGGATGCCATCTTCCTCTGGGATTTCCTAGCCCCACCTCCAGTCAGGTAATCCCCAGCCAGGTAATGGTGCTGGGCAGTGCCTTCCCTGTGTCCCCTTTCCCTGCCCCATCCCTGTGTGACTCCAGTCTGTTCACCTTCCCAGGGCTCCTTCCCCTGCATCCGCTCTGCTGCTGAGGTCAGGTGAGTTTGCCTCTTCCCATGAGTTGTGCTGGCAGCTTTTCCAGAGGGTAGGAATTTGGGGGGATGGTTCCTTCCCTGAGAGAATCTTGTAGTGGGGGGCAAACCAGCTAATTAGCCTTGAAGGACAATCTCAAATTAATTGGCACCTCTCAGTCTGTCTAGGTGGGGATGTTCTGAGCAGAGCCACTCTGGGCTTTCTGGTAGATTTTCTACTTTTGCCTTCTGACTTTCTCTGCCTCCATCTCATCTGTCTTCTTTCTTCCTCATTGTCCCTCTCTTTGTTAAAACACAGAGAAGTGGCTTCTGTGGAAGCTGGAAAATTGAGCTTGGAGGTGTCACCATCCAGAAGGATGAGAGGAGCATATGGTGAAGGAAGTGACACCAAGCCTTTTCCTTTCCCAGACAGCAGCTTGGAGAAGTCCAAGGATGTCTCTGAGACCCCTCGGCAGACAGTTCCTCTTCCATTGATGTCCTCCCCACCCTGTTTGGATATCAGCTCTGTCCTCCCAACAAGATTTCAAAGTAAGACAAACTGCTTGCAGGAAAGGGGAATATTAATCTCGTTTTAGGTAAAACTTGCCTAGTTCAGCAGTTTCCTTGGAGCCATCCCTACCTGTGATGCCTTCTAGCAACTGACAGACCAGTCTGCAATTCCTTCCCCTGAGCAGGGCAAAGCCCAGAGGGTGCTGGGGTTCAGCACCCCTTTATCCTTTGCTCTCCTCCAAATACTGAGCTGCTGGCACAGCTTCTCTGACTCTGCTAAATACCTTGTTTGTCATTCCTGATAGGAATTGTCTGTTTTGCCCTCCACCCTAGCAGCTGGACTGTTCCACAGAGCAGGGGAATGACACTGCCTGAAGTCAAGGGCTCAGGCACACATGAAGTGGTCCTGAAGTACATGGATGGCTCCATTTTCCTACTGACTTTTGTCCCCAGGTGTTTCCTCTGAGTCAGATGGGGAGGAGGAAGCAGATCTGCCAGGCAGCAGCAGGAAGGTGATGAATGGGCACAAAGATGCCTCAGTCCTTGTGGTGGAATCAGATGGGAATGAGGAGCCTGTTGTGAGACCCAGAGTGAGGCAGGAGAGCCCAAAGTCTCCTGAAAAATCACCAAAAGGTAAATCAGGAGTATTGCCAGTTTGTACAGAGCTGCAGCCTTGCCTGGCAGCTTGGTCTATTCCCCAAAATCAAAGAAAGATCATTATTATTATGGAGCAGAGAGACCCAGACACGTGCTCTGAGCTGGGAGGTGAAAGACTGCAACATATTCCTTAGGAGTTTTCCCTTGGGCACAATCTTCCAAGGGAAGTCAGTATTGAGGGAAGCTCACATTGATCCCTAAAACTGCTTGTTTTTCTGACTGTTTCCCTGCAGCTGCTTCTGGGCACACCAGAAGCCTGGCTTCAGCCTGGAGCCAGTATCATCTCTGAGTGGCATGTCCCATTAAATCCAGCTGCAATTAAAGCTCCCAATGGCTCTATTAATAGCTGCACAGCCTGGGAGCTGCAGTGGTGCGTGGCGACCTGCCAGGGGCAGGCAGCTGCCAGCGCTCAGCTCCAGCAGGACTTGCTGGAAAGCCTCAGGATAAAACTGTCCCCAGTGCTCCTGTTAGAGTCCTGAAGCTGTGGGGCTCGTGGGATGCCCAGAGCACGAGGTGTGGGTGTTCTTAGGTTGTTTGCAATGTGGTGAGGCTGAGTGGGAAAGGAACTGACCCAGGGAATGGCTGGAGCTGTGTCAGGGAGGGTCAGGTTGGATATCAGGAAAAGATTCTTCCCCCAGAGAGTGCTGGGAACTGCCCAGGCTCCCCAGGGAATGGGCACAGCCCCGAGGCTGCCACAGCTCCAGGAACGTTTGGACGATGCTCTGAGGCACAGGGTGAAATTGTTGAGGTGTCTGTGCAGGGCCAGGGGTTGGACTCATGATCCTTGTGGGTCCCTTCCCCCTTGGGATATGCCATATGTGACGCTGCAGTTTGATTTTTACCTCATGTGTGTTGACACATACACGGCACCTGAATGTAAGCAAGCCACAGCCTGGGTGCTGCTCCCAAACCCTTCCCAGGAGCAGCATCCCATGGGTACTGTTTTCTCCTTTGTGTGGCAGAACCCAGGAAGGGGATCAAAACTCCCAAGACCCAATGTTCCATCCGCCCGGATTCCTACCGACATTTCACTCCTCGCTTCAAGGCATCAGTGCTCCCCCAGGTGAGGGTTGTCTTGGTTACCAGGTGGAGAACAGGCATTTTGGGGCTGGGATAGGTGGATTTACCAAATTGTTTCCATTGCCTTCTCTGTTAGAAAGCAATTTAGGAAATATACCTCTGGGCTGATGTTCAGTGAGAAATCCTAACATTAATTCCCTGTTCTCCTCTACATGTAACTCTTCCCACACTAGTAAAAAGTGAGTTGTGCTCAACTCTTTTTGTGTTGCCCAAATCTGCATACATTTTTATTCAAAAGGAGTGGAAATGGCATGTGCTATTGAGAGTGAAAGATGAGTGAGCAGTGGAGTGATTCATTGTGCTCCCATATTTGCGAGCAGCTGCATTGGCAGAGCAGGCTGGGGAAGGCAAATCCATGGAGTGAGGAGAGACACGGCACAGCTCCTGCTCTTGTTAACAAACACAGCAGGAATAAAACAGAAACTTAACTCAGCCCTTTCCTAAGCTCTGCTGCTAGTGCTGGGAGAACATCTACATCCAGATTTCACCCCCAATCCTCTCTCCTCTATCCCTTCACCTGGCAGCATTTTTCTCCCAGTTCTCTTCCTATTGAAATATCTGCATCCCAAGTCAGCCAAACCCATGGAACTCTTCCCCAGCAGGATTAGCAGCTGCTCCTTGGCTGGGCATTTGCTGCCAGCCTGTTTTGTGCCCCATCTGAAAGCATCTGTGCCTGGCTGTGCTGGGGCAGTGTCTCTTTTGTTATGGAATATTATTTGTCTCTTCCGTTATGGAATTGTGTGAGTATTGGCATGGATCTGTGTGGGATGTGTTTGAGGACACTTGCTTTTTCCTGTGTGGGTGTTGATGCACCTGACCAGACCATTCCTCCAGAGATTATTTTAAGGCAGTGTCTGTTTTTCTTGCAGAGTTTCTTGTTTCCTCCAGCAGGCAGTGAGGTGCTGAAGCTGAAAGCGGTGATCGGCTACAATGGCAATGGCAGAGGGAATATGGTGTGGAACCCAGATACAGGTACACTGGGAATGCTCTGGAGTGGTGGGATGTGTTGCCAGAGCAGCTGTGGCTGCCCCATCCCTGCAAGTGTCCAAGGCCAGGCTGGACAGGACTTGGAGCAGCCTGGGACAGTGGAAGGTGTCCCTGCCCATGGCAGGGGGTGGAATGAGATGAGCTCTAAGATCCCTTCCAACCCAACCCACATGTGATTCTATTCTGTGATTCTAGGGATGAGTACTGAGTGAAGTTGTGATCTTCTGACTGTTGGATTGGGATCTTTGCTTGAACACAGGGGTTCTTTGTGTTGGTAAAATCCAGTAGCTCTTTGCTGTTGGCAAGCTTTAGTTGGTGGGGCAGACTCAGGCTCCAGTAGTTGAGTGGACAGAGCAGGAGGGAAGCTCACAAAGCCCATCCTGCCTCCTTTCTCCAGCTGGAATGATGCCCAGCAGCTCTCCTTTACTCAGGTTAGGGAAAGTGAGATTTCACCCCACTCCCAACCTGCCACTGCTGAGCTGCATCAAAGAGTCAGCTTTTACGTATTAATGAATCATAGAATTTTCCACGTGGGTTGTGGTGGGGGCTGTATGTGCAGCCTTTCCATGTAAACATCCCCTCTCCTCCCCCTTCCCTGCCAGGTTTCTTCGCCTACTCCTGTGGCTGCGTCATCGTGGTTGAGGACCTGCACTCAGGGTCCCAGAACCACTGGCTGGGCCACGCTCAGGAGATCTCCACCCTCACCCTCAACCACTGTGCACAGGTAGGAGAGGCTGCTGCTGCCCCAGGCCAGGGCTGGTCTCTGTCACTTTGCAACCCCACAGCCTAAAATCCCATTTGTCTGTTCCTCCTTCTGCCTGGAGGCTATGGAAATTATTTTGGAGTCAGCTGTCTGTTGTGCTTGCTCAGTGTGGGCTGGAGAATGTCCAGAGAAGGGAACAGAGCGGGGGAAGTCTGGTGAGGAGCAGCTGGGGGAGGGCTCAGCCTGGAGAAAAGGAGGCTCAGGTGGGACCTTTTGGCTCTGCACAACTCCCTGATATGAGGGTCAGGCTCTGCTCCCAGGGAACAGGGAAAGGACAAGAGGTAATGGCCTCAAGCTGTGCCAGGGAAGGGTCAGGTTGAACATCAGGAAGACTTTCTCCATGGAAAGGATGGTCAGGCATTGGAAGGGGCTGCCCAGGAGTGGTGAAGTTCCCATCCCTAGAGGTGTCCAAGGAGGAGCTGGATGTGGCACTCAGTGCTCTGGGCTGATGACAAAGTGGGGATCAGTCACAGGCTGGGCTCGATCTTGGAGATCTTTCCCAACCTCAGTGATTCTGTAAAGGCTGTCCTCTTCCTTTGGATGGTGCTGCCTTTCCCTCCTGCCATCAGCTGAATGGTTGTTTCTCACTGAATTCTCCATTTTTGCCAACCACATCCCTTTAATGTGGGACTGAAAAAACTGTCAAGATCAATGAGCATTCTCTAATTACTTACACATTGTTCTGTTAGGTTCTTGCCTCTGCCTCAGGGAAGAAGGATGGAGACTCCCACTGTCAGATCTGCATCTGGAACACCCAGGATGGGGCCTGCACAGCAGAGCTGCTCCACCATGAGACACAAGTGCAAGCCATGGCATTCTCCTGGGATGACACATTTCTTGTCACCATAGGTGAGCACTCCTGTAGCAACAGCTGTGGGTGCAGGGGTGCACCCCAGAGCAGACAGCTCATGGCAGGAGGGTCTGTGAGCACCAAATACCTGCCAGATGTGCAGCAGGCTTGTGGGTAGGAAGCTGTTCCATGGTATCCTTGGGGACAGCAGGGTATGCAGCAGTTACAGCTTTCTTCTCCTGACTCACTAGTGCTTCTAAAACACCCTGTAAATGGTTTGTGGTAACTATTTATAGTGTGCAAAGGGAAGAGCCTTCTTCTGGACTTGTTATTGCTGTCTAGATGGACTTGGACAGAAGTAGCCAGGCTCCCAACTGTGAGCCTCCTGCCAGGCAGCCATGCCAGCATAGGATGGATGCTCAAGCTGTCTGTTTTGTTCAGGCAAGGGACATTGAAAGGATAACATGCAATTAGGAGGCTCTTGTTTTGCATGAGAGGGGACCTGGGGAGCAATACGCTCGCTCCAGGCTGGTGAGGCTGCCTTTGGAAAGGAGAGCAGCCTTTGCTGGAGAGAAAGGGAGCTTTGTGCTCTTCAGGGAGCAATGTGGGAGAGGAGCTCTCCTCCTCCAGCTCTGGTCTGAGCTGCAGGAAAAAGCTCAAAGTCTCCACAGAGCTTGTGGAGCCTGTGAAAGACAGCAGGAGAGCACTGTCCTCCTGAGCTCTCTGGAAACTTGGGAATTTTGCCATCACTGAGGCCAATGCCTTCTGCTCCCACTGAGCTGTGGTGGCTTCCATGGAGGTCAGCTCTCACCTCAGCTGGGATCTTGGCAAAGGTGACATCCTGCTCTTTGTCAAGACAGGGTTAGCCCTGAGTGTCCAGTGTCACTGAAGAGTTTGTGGGGGACATTCCCCAAGGTGTGCTGTGACTCCTAAGGATGGAGAAACAGCAGGAAAATGCTTCTGCCTGCTGCAGTGCCAGCCCTGGCTGCTTCAAATGGCTCCACTGCCAGGACAGGACAGGTTTGCTACAGCCTCCAGTGGGAGGTGCTGGGTCAGTTAGGGCTAGTCTGTCCCTAACTTGGGCGAGCATCTGTTGTGTCATGCAGCTTGTGCTGAGCACAGGAGTTGCGTCCATGCCTGGAATGGTGTTTGGGACAGCTGTCTCCCAACAGCTGGGTGAGGGAGTGACACAGTTCATGTGTGCGAGCTACGTGGATGCTTGTGAGAACCCTGAGGCAGCAGAATTGTTCCTCCTGTCTTTCCCATTCTCCTTAGGGGACTACAGGGACCAGAACGTGGCTGTGTGGAGCATGCACACCTATGAGCTCATGCTGTCCACTCCTATCTCAGAGCCTCTCCACGATGTGGCTTTTAGCCCTGTGTCTCACCCAAACCTGGCCTGTGTGGGGAGGGGAGCTGTGATGTTTTGGCTGTTGGAGCAGCAGGGAGCTGCTGTCAGACTCAAGGTAAACCTTCCTTTTACCTATTAAGATTTATTTTCAGCATCTCTGACTTATTTTCCAAGCCCCTGGTGAGGGCTCTGTGAGAGCTGATGATTTCTCTCAGTGAGGTGATACTGACTGTGCACGAGCAGCTTTTGGTTGTATTTGAGGCATTAACTGCAGGAATTGAGGGGAGGAGGATGTTTTTTCTCTCCTGATGCATTTAAGCATGTTCATTCCCTTTGACATTCCTGGGTTTTGTGCTCTGGCAGGTTCATCGAGCCCCTGCCCCGGACATGCTTGGGCTGGTGGAGCTGACATCTCTATGTTACGGTGCTGACGCTCTCCTTTACAGTGGGACCAACTCAGGCCAGATCTGTGTGTGGGACACAGAGACCAATTCCTCCTTCATGATGTGGGAGGCTGATGAGGGCGAGATCGGTGGGTGCAGTGTCAGGGCTGTAATGGGGAATGTGTTGGGAAAGAAGGCATGAGCTTGCAGACTTCCCATTTCAGCTGTGCTTGGAAAACCAGTTTGCTGCGTTGGATGCAAGATGTGTGGGGTGGCAATGGATCTGTGAGCTTGGTTTCCTCAGAGTCCTGGGTTTCCTGGGGACTTCATAGAATCATTAAGGTTGGAACAGGTCTCTAAGATCATCAGGTCCAACCACTAACCCAGCACTGCCAGGGCTGACATTAGACCATATCCCTGAGCACCACATCCACAAGCTGTTTGAATCCTTCAGGGGTGGTGACTGCACCACTGCTCTGGGCAGCCAACGCACCTACAGACCTCTAGTCTGTAAAGCAGTGTTGGGCTGTAGAACCTTCCCACTTTCCTGCCCAAGTGGCTGTCAGGAGCACCCTTGGAATGATGCCAGGGAGCAGTGGGCACTGACAGGTGCCCCTCCTCCCCAGGTGTGCTGGTGTGTCGGCACAACCGGCTGGTGAGCGGCAGCAACACCAAGCGCATCCGCCTGTGGTCCGTGGCCACCGTGCAGGAGCTGAGGCTGAAGGGGCCCAGTGCCAGGTAGGAGCTCGTGGCCCCTCACCTGGCTGTCCCCAGGACCTGGCTGAGAGGTGGCTTTTCAAAGACAGACACGACTTGAACCACACTGCCCCTGCTACTCTTCATCCTTAGCTTTTTCTCTCCGTCCCGTGACTGCGGATTCTTTCTCTCTGGATCTTTTGACTGAATTTTTTGCCACAGGTAGCTGAACCCTCTTTATAGTGGAAGTGGGTGTTTATTGTTCCTGAAGTTTCTGTCAATGGTTTGCAGGAAGTTCTTTAGCAGAATTAGGGAAAATACATTGCCTTTGTTTCTTCTCTCATTCTGTTGCATGCTCTGGTTTGTTTTTTTTTTTCTTTCCTGTAAAAAGGTGATTGAAGTGCAAATCACAAAATCACAGAATGGTTTGGGTGGGAGAGAACCTTCAAGACTATCCCATTCCAACCCTTCCAACACTTTTCACTATCCCAGGCTGCTCCAAGCCCCATCCAGCCTGGCCTTGGACACTTCCAGGGATCCAGGGGCAGCCACAGCTGCTCTGGGCACCCTGTGCCAGGGCCTCCCCACCCTCAAGGAAAGAATTTCTTCCCCATATCCCATCCAACCCTGCCCTCTGGCAGTGGGAAGCCCCTCTCCCTTGTCCTGTACCTCCACCCCTTGTCCCAAGTCCCTCTGTAGCTCTTCTGGATCCCCTTCAGGCCCTGGAAGGGGCTCTGAGGTTTCTCAGGATGAACAACCCCTGCTCTCCCAGTCACTGTTCCATGGACAGGAGCCCCTCATTGAACTGGTTCATTAGAAAGCTGGATTTAAGCTGGCTGTTCTACCATCTGAGGCAGTCTTTCTCCCACCCTGCCTTCCTCCAGGTCTGGCTCAGTCGTGCTGGAGCACGAGATCACCCTGGATGGGACAATTGTGAGCGCAGCCTTTGACGACTCCCTGGAAATGGGAATTGTGGGCACCACAGCAGGGACTCTGTGGTACATCAACTGGGTGGAGAGCACCAGCATCCGGCTCATCAGCGGTCACAAGAACAAGGTCAGAGGGGCTGGGCCTGCTTTGAGTTTTGCTCTTGCTTCAGGGTATCTTTCTGCTACAGAAAAAAAAGGTTCAGATGGTAGGAGAGAAGGTATTTTATGACAACTTGCAGTGCACCTTGTCTGATCATACCTTTGGGGTTAGGTTTACTCTGCACAGTGTCTGGTCCTGCCTTTGGGGCTGGGTTTGCTCTTTTCCATGATTGATAAGGTTGGAAAGGACCTTTAAGATAATCAAGTCCAGCACCACCACGACATTCACTATTAAACCATGTCCCCAAGTGTCCCATCCACACATTTTTTGAATACTCTTGGGTATGCTGGCTCCACCACTGCCCTGAGCAGCCTGTACCAGTGCTTTACAACCCCTTCTGTGAAGAAATCCTTCCTAATATCCAATCTAAATCTTCCCTGGTGCAAGCTGAGGACATTTCCTCTTGTCCTGTTAACCCAAAAGCAAAGCTCTGCACTTTCCTTAATGTTCCCTCTCCTCTGGTGTCTCCAATGGGCAGAATCCTGGGGGATGAAGGGGCAGGGCAGCTGATGTGCTCTGGGCTATGGCATGCACCCAGCCCCTGTCCTCTGCCTTTTCCCTGGAGCAGGTGACCGAGGTGTGCTTTAGTCCTGACGAGGGTCACTGTGCCACCTGCGGGGAGGACGGCAGCGTGCGGATCTGGGCTCTGGCCAGCACGGAGCTGGTGGTGCAGTTCCAGGTGCTCAACCAGGTATGTGTTCATGGCACATCAGTCCCCTCCTGTTGGCACAAGGAAGTGTCCCCTGTGTCACCGTGTCTCTGCTAATTTCCTTGCAGAGCTGCCAGTGCCTGGCCTGGAAGCCTCATCCCGTTGGGGTGTGGCCTCGTCCCAGCGAGAGCCAGCACGTGGTGGCAGGGTACAGTGATGGCACTGTCCGTGTGTTCAGTGTTTCCAGGACAGAGATGGAGCTCAAAATGCACCCCCACACTGCTGCACTGACAGCAATCACCTACTCCACTGATGGTGAGGATGCCTGAGGTGACAGTGGGGATGTGTGACCTTGGGGAATGTTGACTTGGTGCTGCCTGGGTTTACCCTGACCTCCAGCTGCTCTGTGTCCTGGCCACCTGCTAAAGCCCCAGGGACAGCCACAGAACTTGTCTCTGTGACTCTGCCAACTGAGCACGTGATGGGTGGGACAGAGGAGGTGCATTGGCTCTAGGATAGCCAAGGGGTTTGGGTACAACAAACATCTTTGTTTTATGATCTACCATGGCTCTTCTTCATTGTGGAGGTTTAATGAGTGTCTCTGAGACATCTCATCATACCCAGCCCGTGACTGGGATGTTCCCAGCCTTTCACAGTGTTTCAGGTCACTGGTATCCCATCATCTTGGATCTTTCTCCTCTGACCTTTTTCTCCTCCTACAAGAAGTGTCCCATTCTTTCCTGTACCAACAGGGGAAATGATCTTATCAGGGAGCAAGGATGGGATAGTGGCTGTCAGCAGCCCTCGCACTGGAATGACCATCCATGTCCTGGCTGACCACAAAGGCTCCCCCATCTCTGTTCTCCAGTGCACCAGGAAGCAGGTGAGACCTCAGGAGTGAGTCCAGTCCCCATGTGTCACTGCACAGCTCTGGGAAGCAGCATGGTCAGCAAGTTTGCTTTGGTGTCCTCTGCTTTTCCTCTTTGGAAATCTTCCTCTATCCCCTCCAGCAACTTCTGATCAGTTTTTCCAGGGATATTCAGTGGAATAAAGCTCCATGTGTTGCAGGTCAGCCCAAGTGAGGCTGTGCCTGCAGGGGAACCTTTGGTGGCAGTTGTTGACACCCTGCACATGAACCTGTGCCACGGGGTCTTGGAGAGCTGCACCCCTCAGGAGCAGCCCAGGCTGTGAGCTTGCAGCCCCTGTGTCCCCAAAAAGGCTCTTTGCACCATTGCCCTCTGGAGCTGGGAAGACTTGGCTGTGCAGCAGTGGGATGGTTTGAGTGCCTCCTTTGTCCTCCTCTTCATGGAGAGTTTTTTTCCTTTGCACAGCAGAAATGAGAATGGTTTTCCCTAAACTCTCAGGCTTTAAGGTCATCTACACTGCAAGGCTGTGTTTCCTGGTAATCTGATTCTGAGGAAATCCTCCTTGATTTGAGGTGAAGGACATTGTTAGGGGACACATTGTATCGGAAATAACTCCCCTATGAGATGTGCAGATCCAGAGGGTTCCAGGGAAGAGAATTGTGTCGTTCGGACGAGGATTTGGGTTGGAAAGGACCTTAAAAATCATAAATTTCCAGCCTCCTCTCCCTCTCCCTCTCTCCCTCTCTCCCTCTCTCCCTCTCTCCCTCTCCTCTCCTTCTCCTCTCATTGCTCCAAGCCCCATCCAGCCTGGCTTTGAACATTTCCAGGGATGGGGCAGCTACAAAAAGCAGTCAGTCCTGGCTTTGAGCCCCTAAACACAAACCCCATGTTCCCCTGAGTTCCTGTCTCACTCTTTACTGTCCCCTTCCTTCAAAGCCTCTGTGCCCCCAGAATGACAGGGCTGTGTTTCTGCTCCACAGTACCACGACTTTGGGGTGGAAGGAGGGGAGCTCTGGCTGGCCACCAGCTCCGACCGCCGGGTCAGCGTCTGGGCCTCAGACTGGCTCCAGGACAAGTGTGAGCTCCTTGACTGGCTCAGCTTCCCAGCTCCTGCTGGCCCCGAGGTGAGCGTGGCACCTGCCAGGCCCTGCCTGCTCCTTGTATGAGGCTGGACGCCAGCAGAGATGGAGGAGGGAGGCACAAGGGCTCTGAGAGAGTGTGTGTGTGCTTAGGAAAGGCACCTCTGTTAGTCCAGTTCACAGAGTGTCTCGTTGTGCACCTTCTTGGGTATGGAAAGAAAGTGTAGCAGTGCCAGACTGCCCTGGAGCATTGACTTTAAAGCATGAGGAGCCCTAAACTGCACCTGCAAAGAGCTGACAGCCCTGTGCCAGCAAAGCTGAGCCCAGGCAGCAGAGAGCACGGTGTGCAGGAGGGAGAGCTAATTATGAGCATACTGCTAATTCTGCCACTCCCCAGGAGTGTGAATATCCCGAGCCAGGAGCATGGTGACGGCTTCCCAGAGCCAAGTACTCAGCCTTGTGTGTCCCTGCTGCTTGGCAGAAACCTCTGACTCCAGCCCAGGGGTAGGGTTTGGGCAGCAGGACACCTACTAGGAAAAGCAGGAGGATCTGTGTTGGAGAGGATGGAGATGCTCCCTGGTCCAGGTGACATTGGCAGACAGAAGGGAGCTGCGTGTTTTTGAGGGGCAAGAGGCAGTGCCTCAGCCTGGGTCCATGCAGCAGCTGGGTTCTGTCAATTATTCTTTGGTTTATTTCCAAAAAGATGGATTTCCTCTGGAAAGAAGCTCACTGCAGCTCTCCCTACAGCGTGGAGGTTTGATCTTGCATCCACTGCTCAAGATCTGCCTCCTGGGCCCTGTTTTCTTGTGTTAAACTGATCCATAACCAAATCCCAGCTTCAAGCCCATGCAGCAATAATATCTCAGTGAAAATTTAACCTGTTGGACCCTCATGGGACCTGCTCCTACAACACTAAAGGCTTTGCTTCAGGTTTCCATGGCAGGGTGTGGTTGTTCCTTGTTTTCCCTGAGCCTGACATGGGAATGCAAGAGGGAGGGAGCAGCCTCCACCATACTCATGTCCCACTGCTCAAACACTGACAGCCCTGGGGTCCCTCTGTGCTCTCCTCTTGTCTCTCATCAATAGAAATATGAGAATCCAGCCTCAGTTTTGTTGCCTTTGGTTTCCCTCACCAGGGCCCGGACAGCCTCCCGCCCAGTCTGGCTGCATTCTGCCCTTGGGAACATGGAGTCCTGGTCTACGTGGGCTTTGGGCTGCAGAAGGAAGCTTTGTTCTACAGTCTGAGGAAGAAACAGGTACCTGTCCCCTGCCACGGGCAGTGGGGGCTGGCAGAGCTGCCCTGTGTGTTACCCTCAGTCACAGGGGTGGGGTGGGCTCAGGCAGCTGCTCACAGAACAGATTTTCATCTTGGAAACTCCTGAGGGTGGCCTGGGTGAGCAGCAGAGCTTGCCCCTCCCTCAGGCTGCATCCAGGCAGGCAGCCAGTCCCTGATCCCACTGGAGGAGAAGGCAGCTGCTTCCAGAGCATTAACACTCCCCATTGTCTGCTAGATGCCTGGGGCAGCTTTTGGAGCTGTGCACCCTCAACCTCCCCATTACCCTCCTTAGGGCTGTGCTGGCACAGCTCTGGGCACTGCCTTCCCCCTTTGGGCTGCCCGTGTTTCTCTTGCTGGGCTGCAGGTGCTCAGGAAGATCTCGCTGCCAGCCTTTGCCACGTCCCTCAGCCTGTCCCCAGCCGCACCCTTCATGGCCATGGGCTTCGGTGGTGAGTGCTGGGGGTGCCTGGTCCCCTCCTTCTTCTGCCAGAGGGACACAAGAGACATGCTCTCAAACCTGGGAGCTACGGTCCAGGGCAAGGAGAAAGCTCCAGGAGACACCTGGGTCAGAAATGAGATGCATGAGGTCAATCCTGCTTGTCCACAGGCAGGGTTTGCCACTGGAATGACTTCCCGGGATTCTGGGCTGTCTCCCATTTCTGTGGCTGTGTGAGCTGCAGCCTCTGAGGCAGCAGGGACCTTCCCACAGCATGGGGACAGGCAGGACCCTGCTCCTGGCAAGGGCACCTCACTCCTGGAGTAGTTTGGATCCTCCGGTCCTGGGTCACTCAGTTCAATGACTCAATTTCCAGCTTAGCAGCAGGGAGAGAGCCTGGGGAGTGACTGGGAACGGGGAGAGAGAGCCTGGGGAGTGACTGGGAATGGGGAGAGAGAGCCTGGGGAGTGACTGGGAACAGGGAGAGAGAGCCTGGGGAGTGACCGGGAACGGGGAGAGGGCCTGGGGAGTGACTGGGAAC
>VZTB01006594.1:4567-19420 GCA_013397245.1 Thryothorus ludovicianus | reverse complement strand
CGGGAAGGGATTGGGGGCACCAGAATCCTGGGGGAGAGGGTTCTCATGCAGGGGAGGGGCGAGGGCGGGCCCCCCGCCATTGGCAGGACCAGGGGAGAGACCGGGCCCGCCCGTGGCCCCGAGCCCTGCGGGTGTCATTGCCACCGGTCCCCGCTCCGATCGTGGCTCCCACCTGCCGCTGTCCCCCTCAAGCTCTGCCGTGCCGATGCCAGTGTCAACGTCCTGCCTTTATTTCCTAGCCCAGGTGGGGAAGACGTCCCTGATCATGGCTCTGGTGGGAGAGGAGTTTCCTGAAGAGGTGAGTGGGGAGGGGACGCGCGCACCCCCACCCCTGGCCCCTCGCTGGGTGGGACAGCTCTGTCCCCGCTGTCCCCGCTGGAGATGGGGGTGTCTGGGAGGTGCTCACAGCTCCTGGGGCTGTGACAGCCACAGGACCGGTTCAGGTGAGGTCCGTGAGGACCACACGGAGCTCCAGCTGAGGTGGTGTTTTCCTCAGCCTGTGCTCTGATTTCGGCTTGGGAGCTGATCCTGAACGCAGCCCTCTGCCCTGAGGAGGGGGTTGGTACCTTCCAGGACCCTGCTTGCTGCTGCTCGAGGTCTCTGTCACCAGCATAGCAGGGCTGGCCCCACCACAGAGCCCTTGGAAGGGGCCAGGCCCCATTCCCTGCCCGCTGTACCCTCTGGAGATGGGTTTGGTGCTCTGGGCCAGGCCAGCTGTGAGCATCCAACCAGCCTGTGTCCCTGTCCCAGCACAGTTTGGAAAGGGACATGGGTCCAGTCTGTCCAGGCACATTTTCCCTGTGCCTCAGAGGGTTTCACCTGCTGCCCATGAGCTGCTGGTGCTCTCCATGGTGTTTTGCTGGGCAGCATCAGCTCAGGGCTTTGGGGGGACCAGCCCTGCACCCCTTCCCTGCTCCCAGCCCAGCTGAGACAGTCAGCTCAGCGCTGCTCCCAGAGGAGCCCAGGGAGTGCCCAGGGCTTATCTCCCCTGGGATCAGGAGCTTCTGTGCGGGAGGCAGGTGGAAGTTCCACCTTGAGGACCTTGCCAGGACTGGAGTGCAGGGTGCTGCTGCAGCCAAGAGCAGTTCGTGATCCACGGCTCATCCTGCCCTGGCAGTGGCCACATTGGGGTCTGAAGTCCCTTGTCACCTGTCCTGCTGGCTGCCTGTGGTTGGACTGTGGGGTGTGCTGGCTTTGCAGGTGCCCCCCCGGGCAGAGGAGATCACGATCCCGGCCGATGTCACCCCTGAGAATGTCCCCACGCACATAGTGGACTACTCAGGTAGGGTCCTGTCCTGCCTGACTTCTCCCCTTCCCTGCCTGGCCAAGGGGATTGGGAAGGGATGTCCCTGCCTGGGCAGGTGGTGATGGCCTCATTCCCCTTCCAGAGTCAGAGCAGACAGAGGAGGAGCTGCAGGAGGAGATCGCCAAGGTAAGCAGGGCTGGACAGGAGGCTGCAGTCCCCAAGGGACACATGGCTGCTCCCCTCCCCTCCCCTTTAGCCACCCAGAGAGGCACAGGCAGTTGGTTATCCACGGATTAATGCTCCTGGTTTGTTTAGAGGCTTGTTTAATCCTGCTCTGTCTTGTAAGCTGTTGTGTGTGGCTTGTCCAAGCCCTCCAGGGAGCCTCCAGAAGGCGAGCAGTGGAGGAGGCTGCAGAGCAGATGTTGTGCTGTCAGCCTTGGGATGTTCCCAGGGACTCAGAAGAGGGAGAAGCAGTTTCTGGGTTTGGGCAAGACCCCTGCTCCCTACATTAGATCCCTGTGGCTGCCTGATGAAGCGATGGCACAGAGGAGTTAATTTGGGAGCTGGAGCCCCTGGCGAGCACCGGGCAGTGAGGGATAAGGGAGCCCTCGGAGCAGCCATGGAGGAATAATTAAGTTGTCTGGCTGAGGTGGACCCAGCTGCTCTTTGCCCTGGGATTAACGTTGACTCTGCAGACACGAGGACCTTTTAATTATGGATAATAAAATAGTCTTTCTCACGAGAGCAAAGCTATTTAATCTCCCAACCCCAGTGGCTAATGGCCAAGGAGGTGGGCACAGAGGTCCTGCTCCTTCCACCCAGACAGCAGGAGTACACAGAGGCTTTAAATGGCTCCAGGAAATCCTACCTAAATCCTTGTGTGTCCTTGGATTAGCATTAAACTCTCTCCTGAAAGGACCAGTGATCCTTCCTGTCTGCTTCCGATAAAGCCTCGGTGCTGGAAGGCAGGAGGGCCGAGACATGGGTGGTGTGGGAGGGGGATCCAAGCCTGCAGGCATGGGAGCAGCAGCTCCTGAGGCAGAGGAGCTGCTCCCAGCAGCTCGTGGGCTTGTGCTGGGGGCAGCCCAGTCAGGGCTGTGTACGTGTCCGTGCTCACGTGCATGTTTCCCTGGCAGCTCAGCCAGCATTCCCTGCTGCCACGAGTGTGGCAGGGGCTCCTTCACCACTCTCTTGCTTCTCTTGCAGGCCAACGTGGTCTGCATGGTGTATGATGTCACCAAGGATGCCACCATTGACAAGGTAACAGGTCCCCAGCATGGCCCCACTCTGGCAGCAGGGCCAGAAGGGGTTCCCAGCTCTGGGGTTTCTCTGCTGCCCTGTGGGTTCGGCATATACTGATGGCCCAGAGCTCTGTGGGGTTTTGGGTCAGAGACTCCTGCAAGCAGAAGCTGAGCCCCCTCACAACAGGACAACAGGCTTGTTGCATCCTGGTGCTGGCATCCAGCATCCCTGGGCCTGCTCTGCCTGCTGGTGTGAGGGAATGCTGGGGAGCAGATGGCTGCAGGGCCCTGTTCCTGCTCCTGCCTTCCCTTCCCCAGGCTGTGCTGACAGCCCTTTCCCTCTGCTCACCTTCCAGATTCGCACAAAGTGGATCCCCATGGTGAACGGGGGACTTGAAAAGGGATCCAGGTATCGTGTGGGGTGTGATCTGGGGGTGCAGAATTGGGGGATTCTGGGGGCTGTGGGGTGCCCACCACCCTCACCTCCTTCTGAGGGTACTGAGAGCAAACCAGCTTTGTGGCTTGATCCAGGCCAGGTTGAATGGGGCTTGGAGCCATGGTCTAATGGGGGTGTCCCTGCCCATGACACAGGGTGGGATGAGATGAACTTTAAGGCCCCTCCCAAACAAAGCCATTCCAGGAGTGTGGTTTGTGGCCAGACCACTTAGAGCAGAAGCACATGGGGTCTTTTGTCCACTAGAGATCCAGTTGAGGCAGGGGTCACTGAGGAGGGATCCTTCTCCCCCCTTGATCTCTTCTCAGCCAGACAGGGAGAGGAGGCTGCCATGGGGATCTGGGAGCACAGAAGCTTCAGTCTGTGTGTGAATCTCATGGGCAGAAGGCTGCTGTGCTGGATTAAAGGCTTCTGAACATATTGTTGCTGGGTGAAAGCATAAGCAGGATCAGGCAGTCTGTTTCTCCAGATGGATGCTCCTGGCTGTGGGAAGCAGGAAGGCTGCTCTGGACCTTGCAGAGGAGAGTTGGGGCCTCCCTGACCTGCCCATGGGAGCACAAATGGCTGGGACAGTGGTGGGACCAAGAGAGGGGTGGTCTCACTTGTGCTCTGTGTCTTTCCTAGAATCCCCATTATTTTAGTGGGGAACAAGTCTGACCTGCAGGTAGGCAGCTCCATGGAGGTCATCCTGCCCATCATGAACCAGTTCTCAGAGATTGAAACCTGCGTGGAGGTGAGGGAGCTGGAGGGGGTGTGCAGAACATCCCTGAGGGGTTGGAATGCTGGGCTGGAGGGAGACAAGGGGGCCTCTGTTCTCCTGGAGAACTGTCCTGATGATGCTGCTCTGCACAAGTCCCTGTGTCCAGGGGTTGAGAGCCTGTCCTTTGGGCTTTCTGTCCTTTACCCCTTGGAAGGAGCAGCTTTCTGTGCCTGCCCACTGTGGCTCTCTGCTTGGAGCTCCACACAGACTCTCGTGGTTCTGAGGCTATGGAATGGGCACAGCAAAGCCAGAGCAAAACCCAGCAGATTTTCCCTTTTGATTTTTCCTCGTGGCGGACAAATGTTGCTCTGGGCTTTGAGGCACAGCCAGTCTGGCTCAGGGAGATGGTATCCTCCTCCTCCTGCCCTTTTCATCAGGGCCATTCACAGGGCTGTCTCTTCTTCTGAATCCCCAGTGCTCTGCCAAGAACCTCAAAAACATCTCTGAGCTCTTCTACTACGCCCAGAAAGCTGTGCTGCACCCCACTGCCCCGCTCTACGACCCGGAGGAGAAGCAGGTGGGCTCCTGGAGCAGTCTCCCTCCCATCACACTGCTCTGGCCTGGAGTTTTTGGGATGGAAGTGGAGGGTTTGGGCTGGCACAAACAGGCCGAGGGAACAGTGCCCATCTCCTGTGCTCAGTACAGCCAGCTGGGCAGACAAGACACCTGCAAGGACTTTGGTGTGCTGGGGCAGAAGCCCTCATGCTCCAGGCTGTGTGCTGGTTGGGAAGGATCTGGAAGAAAAATTCCCTGTGGATTGTCCTCTCTGACTTTAGATTGGATATTAGGAAAAATTTCTTCACGGCAAGGGTGGTCAGACACTGGCAGAGGTGGAGTCACCATTCCTGGAAGGATTTAAAAGCTCTGTGGATGTGACACTTGGGGACGTGGGCTAGTGGTGGCCTTTGCAGTGCTGGGGGAACAGCTGGACTCAGATCTTGGAGCGGGTTTCCTACATTAATGATTCCATGATCCCCGCCTCCAAGGTGGCTGTGGTACTGGCCTAGAGGTGCAGGAAGGGAGCCCACTGTGTGTGGGGCTGCAGGAGGAAGGGCCAGGCTGTGGCTGGTGCCCTGTGATTGTCACCGTGGTTGGTCCTTGCAGCTCAAACCCGCCTGTGCTCGAGCACTGACCCGGATCTTCAACCTCTCGGACCAGGACAACAACCAGATCCTCAGTGATGATGAGCTCAACTACTTCCAGGTAGGGTGGCTGCAGAGCTGAGGAGTTCCTCAGTGCCTGGGATGCCCTCTCCAGCAGGGAACCTGCCCCTCTCCTGGTACAGCCATCCCGTTCCTGTTTGGTGGTTTTGTGGCACAGCTAAAGCACTGCAGGGTGCATCTAAGAGCATGTGGGGTTCCATCTTCCTGAGCTTGGGCTGAGTTTGCTCTGCCATGGGAAGACCAAGAGGCTCTGGAGATACTGAGAGTCCTAAATTACTGGGATGCTGAAGAACAAGGGGTTTGGCAGAAATCCATAAGCTGGGTGGGTTTTCCCTCATGTTTCTTGCCAGGGGAGGGGGAACCTGGTGAGACAGGATTGTGCTCTCTGAGTACTTTGCTGACAATGGCCTTCATTCCCTTGGGAGGCAGAAGTCTTGTTTTGGAAACCCGCTGGCTCCCCAGGCCCTGGAGGATGTGAAGATGGTTGTGTGGAAGAACACGACAGATGGGGTGCAGGACAACGGCCTCACATTGAATGGTAACAGCCTGAGGGCTCCCTGCTCCTTTCCAGGGGTGGGGGGTCCCACCTCCTTCAGCACATCCCAGGGGCCCTGTCCTTGGCAGGAGCCTCCTGCTCTCATTCCAAGCCCGGTTAGTCTGTCTTGTGGGAATAAGCCTGCTGTGGCTTCTAGATCTCTCTGTCCCAGCAGTCTGTTTTCCCAGACTGAGGAGTGGATCCCTGATGCTGAGCTGAGCCCCCTGATCTCTCCTGCAGGCTTCCTCTTCCTCAACACCCTCTTCATCCAGAGGGGCCGGCACGAGACCACCTGGACCATCCTGCGCCGCTTCGGCTACGACGACGAGCTGGAGCTGACAGATGATTATCTGTACCCACAGTGCGTGTCCAGGGCTGGGCAGGGGTTCACATTCCCGTGGGGCATGGCTCAGCATCCCCAGCACCTTGGCTGGATCCTTCCCACACCCCAGGGGCTGAGCCCTTAGGGCTCTGAGCCCTTAGGTCAGGGCCAAGTTCAAAGTCCTCGCCTTCCCCTCAGGCAGGAGCTGACACGTGGAGTTGGGGACAGATGCAGCAGGCCTTGGAGCTGCTGATTTAGGCTGACAAGAAGGTGGGGAATGAAATCCCAGACTTCCCTTGACATCAGCAAAGGGTTCTTGGAGGCTGCTGTGTCCCTGGCTGAGCGAGGCAGAACGGCTCTGTCGGGAGCAGTGAGCTGTCAGCACAGCCCTCGCGGCTGATTGTGCAGCTGCTGTCTCTTCTCTGCTCCCTGCCACTCTGGAGATGGGGAGCTGGCAGGAATGGAAGGGTTTGGCTTGGGAGCTGCCTCCTCCTCTTCCCAGAGAGCAGGCTGCAGGGAGGTGGCAGGGACGTGCTGGTGGATGGCACCCTGGGGCACAGCTGTGCCCTGCTGAAGCCCTGGGCATGAGGCAGAGCGAGGGCACAGCATGTCCTGGGCTGCTTGGGATGTGCCAAGGAAAGGCCACTGTACATCCTCAGGGGATTCTTCCCCAAATAAGGAGGCTCTGTCAAGGAATACCCAAGCCTGGAGGCAACAGCTGACCTTGAGCAGGGAGGGAGTGGGGAGCTGGGTCCTCTGGGTGAGATGTGCTCACACACTGCCCTTCATTCAGGGCTTGAGAACACACATTTGGTTGTCTGAACTGGAGAGTAAGATACGAAAGATAAAAGGGAGGTTTAGGTTGGGTCGTAGGAAAAATTTCTTTTCTGAAAGGGTGGTCAGGCACTGGTACAGCTGCCCAGAGCAGTGGTGGAGTCCTCCCCATCCCTGGAGGGATTTAAAGTCATGTAGATGTGGCACTTGGGGACGTGAGTCTGTGGTGGCTTGACAGTGTTGGAACAGTTGGACTGGATCATAGAGGGCTTTTCCAACCTAAATCATTCCATGATTTTCCCCACAGGTTCCGTGTGCCCCCTGGCTGCTCCACGGAGCTCAACCACTTGGGATACCAGTTCCTGCAGAGGCTCTTTGAGAAGCACGACAAGGTGGGCAGCAGTGCAGGGACTCCAGGGGAGGGGATGCTCTGCTGGGCCTGCACACCTGGGCACAGGTGCTCCTCTAACCAGTCCTCTGTGCTAGAGAGCCTGTGGAGCACGGGGAAGGGCTTTCCTCTGCCACAGCATTCCCTCTTTGGAGTCTTTGGGAGCAGAAAGTGGCTGTGGTGAGCTGTAAGGTGTCTGATGGCCTATCAGGGACGTGGGGTTGTGCTCACTACTCTCGACCACAGGGCAGTTTGGACTTGGAGGGACTGGGTTTGAGTTGGCTACAAAGCATGGTTACAGCAGGCAGGGGGGCAGGGATGCAGGCAGGGGGGCAGGGAAAGTGGACAGGGAGACAGGGAAGCAGGCAGGGAAGCGGACACAGCTGCTGGCCAGCAGCCATGGACCAAACACCAGCATCTGCCAGCCTGGTGGAGGGCTGCCAGGCTGGAGAGAGGGAGAGAAAGCAACACATTTGTGCCAAACTCAGGCTCTTGGAGAGTGGGAGAAGGGGATGTATTGGGTCTGCATGCACCTGCTCGGACTGGCTATTCAGATGTTGATGTGCATCTGGGATATGGCAGCTCTGTGGCAGTGGGGAGTGGCTCAGGAAAGGCAGCAGAGAGCAGCTCAGCTCTGTAGCCACGGGGGATGGCAGAACTGGATGGATGCACATTCCTGGGTGCCCAGGTGCCAGCAGGTCCCCTTCAGGCACAGTAGCCTGAGTGCTGAGTTGGCCTGTGGAAGGCCAGGCTGCTGTGGGACAGCTGGCTTCAGGAATGCCAGGAACAGTAGCTCAGGGCTGTGGGGTGGGCATGGACAGGTCCTGCCTGGTTGCAGCTGCATGTTTGCTGTTGTTCAGTGCTGGCAACCCGAGGCACAGGCTCTGTGAGCTTGCTCTGCTCTGGCCTGGCTGTGGTTGATCGATTCCTGCCATTGACAGCATCCCTGTGATGTTCCACAGCAGGGAGGTGGTGGGTGTGGCAGGACCCCTCCGGGCACGGGCTGGGTCCCGCCGCCCCGGGTGACTCCCTGTGTTTTGGCAGGACCAGGATGGAGCCCTGTCACACACGGAGCTGCAGAGCTTCTTCAGCGTGTTCCCCTGCGTGCCCTGGGGCCCCGAGCTCTACAACACGGTATGCACCACTGATAAAGGCCTGCTTTCCCTGCATGGATTCCTCTGCCAGTGGACGTAAGCTCAGTCCCTCTCCCTGGCCCTTGGTCACATCACTCAGCCCTTGCTGACCCTCTTGGTGTGCTCTGTCTCTCCAGACTCGTGGCTTACCTGGATGTGCGGCACTGCCTGGAGTGCCTGGGTTACATGGGCTACCCCATCCTCTCGGAGCAGGACTCCCAGACCCAAGCCCTCACAGGTACAGCCATTCCCTCCCCTTCTGTCACAGCTCAAGTCCTTCCTGGCTCTCACCACCCTCTCTCCTGCCAGTGACCCGGGAGAAGAGGATTGACCTGGAGAAAGGGCAGACCCAGAGGAATGTCTTCCTGTGCAAGGTGCTGGGAGCGCGGGGCGCAGGCAAGTCCGCCTTCCTGCAGGCCTTCCTCGGCAGGAGCCTGGCGGTGAGTGGCTGCTCCCTGGCCGGCCACGCTGCCAGGGCAGAGCAGGAGGCACAGCTGGGGGTCCTGGATCTGTCCCCTCCCTGGTGGCTCCTCCCTGCCCGTGGCCAGGCACCCCCGGGTGATGCCCTCCCTGCCCGTGCTTCACACCCCCTCCGTGCTGGTGGCTTTGGTGTCCCTTGTCCTGGCTAAGGCAGTGGGCCTGCTCCCTCTGCTTGTCCCGAGGGGCTGTGCCCTTCCCCAGTCTGACCACAGCGATTCTGGCTTTCCCTGCCTGTTAGGAACAGCCCCACTCTCATGACAGGCCCTGGCTGCCCTTCAGGTGGCTGTCAGGCCAGGGGGGCTGGGGGCAGTGAAACGCTGTCCCTCACCCAGTACTGCTCATGTCTCCACTGCCTGAGGTGGTGTTTTCCTTGGTGGCAGGCCCAGAGGGAGAACCCAGGACAGTCATCCCTCTACACCATCAACACCGTGCAGGTCAATGGCCAGGAGAAGTACCTCATAGTAAGTCTGGGAGAGCAGGGACTCTGATGTGTCTTGCTCTTAGCAGGGCTGGGGCTGTGGTTGTGCTGGTGTGAGGAGCAGCTGACCCCCTGGGACACTGCTGTGCCACACCCCTGTCCCCTCTGTCGCAGCTGTATGAGGTCAGTGCTGACACCTCGTTCACGAAGCCGTCGGACGCAGCCTGCGACGTCGCCTGCTTCATCTACAGCCTGAGCGACCCCAAATCCTTCAGCTACTGTGCCAGCATCTATAAGGTACCTGGCAGGGACCCTGGGGGGCTTTACAGGGGTCCTGAGTGACTTCCCTGGGGACATGGGGGACATCAGCCTTCATGGCAGCCCCACCTCTCCCAGGTGTTGGTCCTTAACCCCTCGCTGGGCTTTCTCTGTCTGCAGCAACACTACCTGGACAGCCAGATCCCCTGTGTCTTCGTGGCCTCCAAGACAGACCTGCCAGAAGCCAGCCAGCAGTCAGGGCTCTTCCCAGCAGAGTTTTGCTACAAGCACTGCCTCCCTCCACCCTTCCTCTTCTCCTGCCACAGCCAGGGACCACCCAGCACCGCTGTCTACACCAAACTGGCCACTGCTGCCACCTTCCCGTTAGTATCCTTCCCATGGAGGAGCTCTGCTGGGAGCACAGCCTGAGGAGGGGGCTGTGTCCCAGCCCTGCTTCTGCCACATTGCTTTTGCTCTGATTTCTCTGCAGCTTTTTGTGTCATCAAGTGATTTTGGTGTCATCTAGGGCATGCAGTGACAGGACAAGGAGGGGTGGCCTTAAGCTGAAGGAGAACAGGATTAGATGGGATATTGGGAAGGAATTGTTCCCTGTGGGGGAGCTGAGGCCCTGGCACAGGGTGCCCAGAGCAGCTGTGGCTGCCCCTGGATCCCTGGAAGTGTCCAAGGCCGGGCTGGACGGGGCTTGGAGCAACCTGGGATAGTGGAAAGTGTCCCTTCCTCTGGCAGGGGGATGGGATGAAATGAGCTTTAAGGTTCCTTTCCAATCAAACCATTCCAGAGCTCTGTGATTCTGTGATCTGCTTATACAAATAATTGAAACAGAAAAGCCACTTCTTTCTCTAATTGCAGAGGGGGGAGGTTTTCTTCTGCCTGTGTGTATGTCTCTGGCAGATTTAGTAGATAGATCCTGCCACAGGAGTGTTTATTTTTGAAGCCTGAGATAAAAAATGCTGAAGAGGAGTAGCCAGCTTAGTTTGCCAGGGCCCGCGGGGGGGGTGGCAGCTATTTTCTCCTGATGAGATGGATCTGACTGAAAAAGAGGTCAGCGAAGCGAGACCTCTGTCACACAGCCTCCCTTTGGGAGGAACTGCACCCCAGAGGGGCTGGCAGGGGGGTAGAACAGCCCCAGGCTGGTCACAGGAGGTGAGGGGGGCTGTGGGAAGGGAGGAGGATCCCTGGGAGTGGAATTGCTCCGCTCCAGGGCTGGGAAGGGCGAGCACAGCTCCAGGGGCTGAGCCCTGGCAGGGAGAACGTGTGGGAGCATTGGAAGGCAGGATGGGATTACTAGTGAGTAGTTTTCCCTCCAGCTTCTTTTCAATAAACAACTTTATTTTTAGAGCTGACGCTTTTTTTTTTTCCCCCTCTGCAGTATTAAAATTTAAATATTCTTAATATATCTTAGGGTATGTGGTATAAATAAATAACGTAATGGAGGGCCAGGGATTGGCTGTGCTCCCCCGATGTAGTGGGGAATGAATTATGGATGGAGGGAGAGAGAGGAGAGGAGCACATCAGTGCAGGACAGCACGTGTTTGGGAGGGGAATGTGTATGCTGGGGCAGCCCCGTGCCCTGTCCCTCGCTGCCCTTTGCTCCCTGTCACCAGTGTCCCCGTGGTGGCATCCCGGCTCTCTGTGCGCTGGGAGCTGGGGAGGCATCTTGACCTAGAAAGGCAGATCCCTGTCTAATTATTTAGGTGTTGGAGAGCTGATTCCAGGGCAGGGGAGGGGACAGCCACATCTGTCCCACGGCCCTCCCTTGGCTTGATGCTGATGCCAGGTGACGAGTGCTCTGCTTGCAGGGATGGGGAATCTCTCGGATTCTCCCTGGGCTGTTCCCCCCAGTGCTGGGCTCACCCCCTGGCACCCCCCCAGCCTCCCTGTGTGGGGTGAGAGCGCTGGGGCAGCCACACTCAGGGGCCTCTCCTGTGTTTCCTTGCAGCCACCTGAACGCCGTGGAGCTGGGAGTCGCCTCCTTCTGGCTGCGGGTGGCGCTGGGGGCGGCGGTGACGGCGCTCGTGGGCTTCACCCTCTACCGGCTGCTGGCCAAGAGCAAATGAGAGCCACTCTCCACCCCCCATCCCCCCTGTGACATCAGCTCCCCGTCCCAGCGACACCCCAGTGAGGGGCCCCGCCTCAAGCTGGGCCCTGGTAGGAAATCCTCCTTTGCCCCCAGCCTGGATTGCAGGACCAGTGAAGCCAGACCTCTCAGCACCTGCAAGATCCTTCCCTGGCTCTGGGCAGCCTCATCCTGTGGCCTCCTGGCCCCCGTGGCCACAGGGCAGGCGCTCTGCCAGGAGGGCTCTGCCTCACCAGCAGCTGGAGGATCACCCTCATCTTTTATTCTCTTCAGTTTTTTTTAACGCTTGTTTTTAAGCTCAAACATGAGTGTTTCAATGTCTGTTGGACTGAGTACATCCCCTCCCCAGAGGGCTGTGCTGGTGCCCTCAATTCTGGAGGGTGCAACGCTCCCGGAGCCTCTGGGAGCTCCAGCAGCAGCTGAGCTGTCAAATGAGCTCTTGGCTGCAGCTCCCTGGGGCACATCCCCATCTCCTGTCCCGGTTTCCCTCAGCTCGTGCTGGGAAAGGCAGCCAGGGAGGGAGGGCCAGGCACTGACACCCCTCAGCTCCACTGTTTGGGGTCAGACCTGGCCCCTCTTGCTGGGGCACTGTGGCTGCTCTCCTGGGCTGAGGGGACAGTGACAGCCAGGGTTTGTCCTGAGTTTCCTTCTGTTGTTTCTACACAAAAATCTTGAGTCCTGCAGTGTGCCAGGCTCTGGGTCCATCCACCCTCTTTTCCTGTTTCCAGTGTGGCCCATCCTCTCCCCACCCCTGGCCACCAGTATTTGCAGGGCTCTGGGAGCCCTGGTAAGGACTGGGAGGATGTTGGATGCCCGCTGTGTGCCCAGCCTTTCCCTGGCAGTGCCATCACCGAGCTGGTGCCACGCTGTGCCCTGAGCCCTGTGTCCTGTCCCCTCTGTGGGGCCCTGGCCAGAGTGTGAGGCTCTGGGCATTGCATCTTTGGCACCACTGGAAGCTCCTTCCTGCCCTGTCTCCTGTTCCCTGCCCACACCTGAGCTGGTTTCAGCTGCTGGGACTGAGCTCAGCACCCACTGGGGCCTAAGCCCCACAGTGTCCCTGTCTGCAAGTCCCAAAGAGCAGGGCCAGCCTCATTCCTGGGCTCCTGTCCTCCCAGGGCGAGCCTGGCTCAGCCCCTGGCTGTGCCACCAGCCCCTGGCTGTGCCACCATGGCCTTCCCCAGCACGCTCAGGGTCGATCTCTGCAGGCAGCTGTGGGGGCAGCTCCTTGGTAGCACCCAGAGCTGCTTTTTCTGTGTTTTGTCTATTTAAATGTTTTATCGTGGCCTGGAGCCAGCGAGGGGTTGAGAAGTCGCTGGGCAGCACTCCCAGGACAGCGTCTCTCCCAGGGACAGCCCCGGAGGGTGGTGTCCCCATCCTGCTGTCCCCAGCATTGGCTGGCCAGAGGTCTCTGCCTGTGCAGGAGCTGCTCTGCCCATCAGACACCCAGCTGCTGCTGGCCCCTGGTCCCTGGCACTGCCAGGGCCACATGCCCTGTGTTCCATGTCCCTTTCTGTGCCCTCTGTGCATGGCTCTGCCAGCCAGGCCCATGCCTGGTGTCTCCCTGCTCCACATCTGCTGGAGCTGTAATGTTTTAGGTTTGTTCTCTACAGCAAAATAAATTTTTACACACCTTGCACTTGCACATTGTGTCCTGTGTCACCTGGGGAGCAGGACCCTTGTCCCTGCCCAGGCTGCACCTGGGGCCTTTGTGGGCTGCAGTGGGAGCAGGGCCCCGAGGGCCTGGGCTGTCCCATTTGAGGGCCATTACAGGGATTTTAGGGCAGGAGAAGGAACCTGGTGTGGTGGGACAAGGCTTGGGGCTGGCCTTGGTGCTTGGGGACACGGATCCTTGTGTGACAACTGCCATCCAGGTGGAGAGACAGGGAGGGGGGTGATGGATCCCGTGGTTCTCTGCCTGGGATCCATGGAAGAGTGAGGCTCTGGCTGCCCTGGCTGCTGTGGGTCTCTGTGCCCGTCCCCGTGGGGGGCTTGGGGTTCCCCACTTCCCTGCAGACGCTTTCCCCCTGTGCCTGCAGCTCCTGGGGCTGTCCCACCTCCCCTCCCTGCTCCTGTTTTCCCATGGCAGCTTTTCCCTCAGCTATTTCTGTCTCTGCAGCCTCAGCCATGGGCGCTGGGCACAAGGAATGTGGGCGCAGCTGGAGAGAAGGATTTTCCAGAGCCTCTGCACTGACACTGGATGGGGTCAGACTGCTCTAACATGTGAAGGATCCTTCTGGGCTATGAGGTGGGAGAGGAGCCCCATCCCACATGGCCAGCCAGGGGACAGGGACGGTGGGGGACAGAGCTGGTGCTGCCATGCCGGGCAGAGGAGGCGATTCCAAGGTGGCTGGGACACACGGTGCTCCCTGGTGACTCCAAACCAGGCTGGATCCCACGGGAGCTGCGGGCCCACGTGCCCTGGAGTGTATTTATAGTGCTGCTGTGTGGGGACATGGTCGCTGTGCTGGGACAGACACGGGCGTGGGGCAGGGAACGTGTGTGGCAGGGCCATGGGACCCCAGCCATGGCCACAGAGAGTCCCCAGGGAAGAAGCCTGGTAGGGCTGGGAAGCCCAGAGCCCCCTGGGCACCCACAGGGAGGCTGAGCCCTGACTCTGGGAAGTGAGGATGGTACCAAGGATGGGTCCTGGGGCCACTCCTGCCCTGCCTGGGGGTCCAGGGGAGCCTGGCCTGGGTGACACTGGGCACGTCACATGAAAGTGCCAGTTCCAGGGACCCAGTGCCAGGCTGATCCACGAGCACTGAGCTGGGGCAGGGGACAGCAGTGGAGGCTCTGGGGCCCCTGTGCCGTGGGGGATGTACCTGGACTGTGCTGGCCTGTGGGTGCAGGATCAGGATGGAGGAAACGTTTGCAATCACCTGTGCTAGATTCAGCAGGTGCCTGGTGCTGGCATGCAAATATCCATTCTGGGATGCTGGTGTCCATTCTGGGATACTGGTGCCCATTCTGGGATGCTGGTACTGTACCAGGATACTGATTCCTCTAGGAGGGTGCAGCAGCAGAACCGTGAACCAGGATGGGGGTACTGGAATATGTGTACGTGTATTGGATTGCTGTACTGGAAATGGAATACAAGTTCCCATTCCAAGACGCAGATCCTATACTGGGATGCAGGGATCACACCAGGATCCAGATCCCATACCAGGATGTGACTATCAGTGCTGGGATGTGGGGAGTGGGATGCAGGTGACCACACCAGGATGCACAGTTGCCAGGGCCCGCGCAGGTACCAGGCCAGGATGTCGGTACCATATTGAGATGTGGGTACCAGTACTGGGATGTGGGTGCCAATACTGGGATGTAGATACCACACTGGGATGCAGGTATCATGCCAGGATGTAGTTACCATATTGAGATGTGGGTACCAGTACTGGGATGCCTGCAGCTGGACTGGGATGCGGGTTCCCATACTGGGATGCAGGTTCCTGTACCGGGATGCCCGCAGCCGTACCGGGATGCCGGCACCATCTCCAGCTGTGAGCGCCGAGTGCCGGATCCTTGCCCGTGCCCTGGGCCGATTCCCGGCGCTGCCGGCGGGGCGGGTCCCGGTTCCCCGCGCGGC
>VZTB01006593.1:132435-159794 GCA_013397245.1 Thryothorus ludovicianus | reverse complement strand
ATGGTGAAAATGATAGCTATTTTTGTGTTTGGAGCAGAATTACAAGAGGCAGAGCTGTATTGACTGTGATGCAAGTTCTTTTACACAAGAACTTAGTGCATGCACTACTACCACCAACTCAAGGAGGAAAGATATCCCACATCCCTGTCCTTCCTTCTNTTTTTTTTTTTTTTTAATCTAACTCATTAATTGATAGGAAGAAGTATTTTAATCATATTATGAAAAAAGGAGATAAGTACTGTTCTGAAGTACAATTCTATAAGTCATTGTCTCTGGGGAGCAATTTAAATTTTAACTGCAGCAAAATGTAAAGATCCTCTTACTGACTTTCTACTCTCTGGACTTCTGTGCGATCAAATAAAAGTAGCAGCAGGCCGTTCCAGGTAGCAGTAAAATTTAAATGCTCAAAATTTAGGAAATAAGTTCAAGGACTAAAGACCAGTAAGTGCTATAAAGATGAAGAAGTTAACCATTTTAGAGGTAGTATTGCAGTAAGAAAAGTAGCTTTTAAAACTTCTAATGAAGAAAGTCAGCATGGATTAGGATGAAGACAGGAATGGCGTAAGAATATGATGGGACTCTGCAAACACTACTGCATTGAAACTTCTAAAGAAAGAAAAAAACCAGTAGCTTTAGTGTCTTCTCCAGTGATGTCAGTTCTCTTTATTTTATATATGACTCCCTTGTCCTGGGTTTGAAAGTTTTATTAATTCAATTCTATTTCAAACTGCCCACAAAGGGATGAAGTAAGAATAACACATAAATATAACAAGAAGGCTGATGGCTCAACATTTAGTAAGATAGTAGAAATGATAATTGTTAGTTTCAAAAATGGTTGTGCATTAAAAATATTGTGAAATGTTGTGTTTGTGCATTTTATAACAATTTTCATGCTTACATGGATCTTAAAGAAAATTTAATCATTTTGTGACACACGTATTTTCTCTGAAACCTATGTCTCAGTCATGCATATGCATGCTTCAAGGAAAGTTTCAGATACCCAAAATGGTAATTAAATACTCAGTAACATGGGTGCAACATCAAGGTTCTATGTGAAACAGACTTGAAAAAGATGTTTAAAAGCTTTAAAAGCAGGGGAAAATAACACAAAACAACAAAATAAAAACACTCCCAATTTTTATATTTATACAATCAGGATAATTTATATATTCTCTGTATTTTTTAAACAGATATTTTGGTCCTTACTCTAACAAATTAAATTAAACTTTAACAGAGTATCAATACCTTTATTGAATTTTTGTCTAAACCTATAAAATGAACTGAAGTAGGGAATGGGTAAGAAGGAACGTAAGATCAGAGAGGGAGGAGAGGGATTTATAGACCAATCAAGAGGAAAATCCCAGACTCTTCAGTTTCCAAGTTGTGCCAAATATAATCTCAATTGCTCTTTATCTTTTCTTGATATCCATTTCCAATTGTAGCTATTAGGCCTTTAAAAAACTTTTCTTTGTGTCTTAAAATGTGTAGCAAGTGCAGCAAGTAGATGTGTAGCAACTTTGAGACAGGATAAACATAAGGAATATATTTCTCAGAAGAAAAGTAAATATGCATATGCATATGAAAAAAGAGAATTATTTTTTTTTAGATAATATTCCAAATATACCATTGGAAGAATACATTGAAAATGAAAGTTTTTTGCTTTGCAAAAATACAATTTTTGTTTTGCAATAGTGCAGTTTTCAGTTTAAAACAGCATTTTATTTACCTTTTTATATAGTTGAAACTTGAGTTAAAAGGGTTCATAAAATTTCCATGGTATCATATTTCCCTGCATTTTCATAAAAAGGAGAATAATATAAAATAATAAGTAATAATATGTAAGGTCAAAAACTATTTTTAACAGACTCCTGTACTGCCTAAATGTTCAAATTTATTTTCTGATATATTTTGTTAAGTTTAGCTGGAATTTGAGATGGACTTACAAATGCCCTTGAACTTATTTTGTCCAAAAAAGTTTATATTTCTTTCTCTGTGTACCTACAACTGTTATTATGATGCTGTCTGATGAATTTTCGTATGCTAGCATTGGCTTGGTTGAGTGTGTTGTAGGAAACGTCATGAGATATTTGTTTTCTTTATACCTGATCAATTGAAACAATCACTTGTAATCCTGATGGTCAACCAAAAGCAAAAACAAGCTTCTGTGACTCACCTAGGTAAAGATGGCTACATATTCTTTGTCCTTTTGTAGCCAAATAGGAAAATAATCATACTGTGGATGTGTGGATATGTGGATAACTAAATAGTTAAATATTAGCAGTACAGAGTGAGAAATATTTGCTTCCCCAGAGGAAATACGTGAATGCAATGGAGTACTGACAAAACTTCTCACTTATTTTCTGTTTCTCGTGCTTCAATATTTTGCACAAACTAAAACTATTTTATTCCCAATCATGATTTCATATGATTTGAAATAATGAAGAGGTGTTCCTGTGAAAGTTAGAGGTTGATCCATTGTCCCTATTAGTTAATAAGAACTCTTGTTGATGTAAGTGAGCATTACATTACAGTCTGAGAAGTACCCACTGATTTGCTCCTTTAGGAGCTTCTCAGGGGTGCAGTGAGCACATGATACATTGGTGAGGAAAAGGTTTTAATTCTATGTATTCTGGATAGGAAAAAAAAATATGCAGAAAGGACAAAGGAAATTAAAACATTATCATCAGCTTTTTGTCCAGAATATATCAGGTTTTTTTAGAAAACTGGAGTATTTTGATTTCTGATTCTTAGAAGTACTCTACAGTGGAATGCATTCAAAATTTCAGAAGAAAGTAAGGTTGTATTTAAAGTACTTCAGTTTTAATTTTAAAAAATAAATATTTTAGACTAATATTAACTGAAATAGGCTTAACTAATATATTTAGAATTTGAATGAAAGTGGGTAGGAGACAATGAGACTATCCCTACACATGTAAACCTTTACCGATTTTTTTGAATATTAATCCATTTTTATAATTTGAAATACATTTCCTGATGAGTTACAAACAAAAAAAACCAGCTCAATTATACATTATTGTTGTGTATATCTAGTAACTCTTCAGTTGTTGAGTAAAAAGACACAGAATGTACTTGCTGCTTTTGCAATATATTGGTATATATTGCTTTTTAGTTATATATATAATAAAATAATTATGAACACTACAATAACATGTTTATTAATATATTTCATTATGACTCACATACATAATTACTTAAATAAGTGAGGAATTTCTGAGATGTGATTTTTTAAAGTCTTAGTAATTAAATTAAATTTATAGGTTGATAACCAAAAGTAATTAACACAGGGATTCAGAATATTTTGGTGGGAAGGGGGACAAAGAACCCACAACACAGAATCTTCAGATC
The DNA here is from genome assembly GCA_013397245.1 of Thryothorus ludovicianus. Taxonomy (NCBI): domain Eukaryota; kingdom Metazoa; phylum Chordata; class Aves; order Passeriformes; family Certhiidae; genus Thryothorus; species Thryothorus ludovicianus. The sequence continues at coordinate 156,428 of VZTB01006593.1, read as the reverse complement.
TAGATTTTTGAAATTAATATCATTTGGAGCCAAATGTTATATGTGATTTTCTCTGAGAAATTCAAAGCTCACTAGCAACATTCATGATATAAAAAAGCTTAATAAATGTTTATTACACAGAGTAAGCACAAGTGGATAAAACTACAGTCTGATTAATAATTAAGACCGTTTGCTAAATATGTCTTCTTAATTTAGTCAAGTGGGTTTCTCTTTCAAAACATTTGCTATGAGAAAAGGAAGATTGAAGTTCAGCATAAGTGGGGTCGCAATTCCACAAGCAGTGAATGGCTGGCACGGATAACAGTTTCTGTAATTAGATCAGCATGTGTCTGAAGTATCTGGAACCATGCATTGCTCTAAAATTATTATTAAAATGTCTTTTATTGAGCTGTAGGTTATATGAAATCAATGGGTCTTTGACTGTATGATAAGCATTACCTGGAGAGTTTCTTTCCTTTGAAAGCAGCTTGAGTGGTTTTAAAATTAATTTACTTAAAGTTTATTTAAAATACACAGATCTGATTACCCACTTACCGGGTTGTTCGAGTGGACCAGACAGATGTGAGAAAGAAGAGACCAAGGAAATTAATATAGACAGGCTCTGAAATCAAAAGACATTTGGAGAAAGGTGAAGGAAAATGCTTTCTTTTCAATTTAAGAGACAGTGGTCACAATAATTTTAAGACATAGTTAAAGCAAGTACTGATTTTTCAATCTGTGTAATCTGGATTGCCAAAAGAGCAATGCAGACTACAGGTGAATGATCTAAGAAAGGACAGATTCAGTATTGCTTGTAAAATATGACACTAAATATGAGAATCTGGAGAGAAAAGAGTGAGGGAAGGAAGACTCCAAGGAGATGGTCCAGCTAGACATGTTATAATCATTTCTTTAAGTCATCCATCCCTTGATGGCCATTGCAAAGGACCAATGGTTTTTATGGAGTGACCAGAGCTGTAGATGAGCACTGAAAATAGCAAATCCTGAGATCTAAATGGATGCCATGAATGCTATCACTTTGGATAAATCTGGATGTTACTTGGCATCCTGTGAAGTGATGGGCCTCTGAGCATGCAAAACATACTTGTATTTATGCATGTAATTTAATTGCACATGGAGAATGTCTGGGATTACTAAATATCTCAGAAATTTTTACTTTACTCTTGCAATTACAATGAATGTTGACTATCTAGGTTGCTGAAAAACCAGTCTTTAAATGATTTAACCATTCAAATTTTTTTAAAAATCTTTCTATGTCGTAATAGATTAGCAGAAGTAGCCAGCTTTATGTTTTATGATAAATGCACTAAAGCAGAACTTACTGTGGTGTCTTCCCTGTTGGTAGTCAGTGTGTGCCAGGCACTATTCCAGTGCTCAGAGTATATGTGTAATTTCAATTGATTATTCCTTGGCAACTGCAGTGTGATGCTCATGTGGGGTGTTGCTGATGAGAACCATAGCATATGTTTCATGGAAGAAGCAGGTTGTGTTCTGACACTTCACCAGAGAGATGCAAGTGAGCATGTTTTATGCTACAATTATAGAACACATGATTTTGATTTATTTTAGTACTGGACCTTTAACCAAAAGAGTTAAATATTAAGGGTTTCATAAAATACATTCTGAAAAGCCATGCAGTTGATAATGCATACTTAGAGCTTCCAGTGCTGCTTTTTTAACCTGTTTTTAAAATAGTGGGGTTTTTTATTTCCTCTTTAACTCCCTCAGCATTTCTACATTTTCTAAGCTGTAAAATCAGAACAAGATCTTTAGAAACATTCTTGGTGTGAAAATGAAACAAAAAAGGCATATTCAAAAAGTTGCTAGCTTATTTTGTCTCTTATCTTTCTAGTAGGGAAATGGAAAAGAGGTGGTCCCAGTTTATTGCAGTTGAGAAGGTCTCATACTTTTTTTCTTTCTCTTTCACAAATAAGACATTTTTATGTATTTATTTATTTTTCCCATGGAGAGTGAGAGCAGAAATGGAAAGAACAACAAACAGCAGTACTTGAACAGTGAAGGAACAAAGGAGTTAGTGACATATTCAGGATTTATGATTTATTCAGCCAGAACTTCTGAAAAGCTCAGATATTATTGGAGCATCAAATGTAATGGTTTCAGGAGCTCAGCTTTTTGACTGCTTAGTCTCTGTGAAAAACATGGTCTTCAGAGGCATACTGGAGGTGCTAAGCTATGAGTGTTTGTGAATGCATGGACAATTACTTTGGTACTCATGAAGAAGCTAAGCTGTCTTGACAGTTCTGTCCCTGGTGTGCAAAGGCACATAGTGTGGCTGGTGCTGGTCTCAGGAACTCTATGGGGAAGGGACAGTGGAAAAAAAAATCCATGAGGCTTGGAAAATGTATGTATTGCTGCAATTAAACCTTTTGTTTCTATTATTAATTAGTGATTCCTTATAAGGCTTAAGTTTTGTTTACAATAAAAAAATCTCAAAGCATCTTTTCTACAGAAAATGAGCAATCTGTTCTTGATTAGCAATCAGGCAAAATAATATAAACATCCAGACACCCAGGGGCTGATTTTGTTCAGCTCTTTGCAGGCAGAGAAAGACCTCTAAAATCATAGTATAATGTTGTCAAAACAAAAGAAAACTGAACAAAAAAAGTCCCCTTGAATCAACAAGAGTTATTAGAAGTAGTGCAGAAACTGCTGACATTTATTCCAGCCTCCTAACACTTCAGCATGGTGCACCTTCTCCTGTGGTTTGTGGGTGGGACTCTCCTGTCACACCATTATGGCAGGAAGGACAGGGAAAGGTGGCTTTTAGCATCTTACATAATTTTAAATAGAATATATATAAATTAGGAAATGTAAGTGCCTTAGGAAGAATAGGCTCATAAAACAGATTTGGCTTGAAAAAATTATTGTGCTGCAACGCATCTTGGTGGCAGTGCTGAAGCTTCACAGCCGGCTGTGGAAGGATGCCCAACACGGATCTAGCAAAGAACTTCTCTCTACCACCCTCATTTACAACGCCTTAAAACAGTGCTTTCAGCTCTTTGCAGAAATGGCTGCAGACTAAGGAATATATTCATCAGGAAGCTATATGATTCTCCTTTCAACCTGACAATCATTTTCTTAGAACATCTGTTTGGTTTTATTGTACTTCTGACACATTTGGCTGACATTTTCTTGGTTTTCTGTAATGTGAAATTAGTTAGCAAGTGAAAAACTAACTAGAACAATTCATATTGATTCAAAACATATAATGTTTCTTCTGTGTTTTCTATTACTTTCTACCAAGTAATTAGATTCCATAGATTTTGTGCAACCACATATTTAGACCCTGCTACAGTTTCTAAGAAAACTATTACAAAATTAAGATTGAGAAATGTGTTATATGTCTGCTTTGGATAAGTATTGTCACAATAGAAGGTGTTGCCATAGTAGCTTAAGAGGTTAATATTTGAATGGAACAGTGGCATTATTTTATTAGTCTAATTTTTACAGGTGGAAAAATCAGAAAAGCTTTCAGGTTAATAGAAATCTTCCTATGTGAATGAATGTATATGTATTCTAATAAACTATTTAATGTAATGAAGAAGACCGGTGTCTTTCTGGACAGAAAGAATTGTACCTTAATTGTTTTCCTTTACGTGTTGTTTCTCACCAAAGGAAACTGAGCTACTATGCAGCTGTTATGGATTAATAAACATTTAACAGGTAGAAAAAGAGGGTAGGACTACATGATAATTTTTAAGTTGTAAAAATAAGAAAGTTACCAATTTTGACAGCTGAACTATATTATTTGTCATATTTCTTATTAAATGAAAAGGAATGAAAGTTGACTTGACAAGAGTTTTAAATACTACAATATTATTTTGGATAATCAAACCTGATCCTGACTCTGGAGAGGTGCAGAAAAGTCTAGTCAGAGTGACTGAATCATTAAAGTGAGAGGTGAAATTAAATGACAGTAAATGCAAAATAATATACATGAAAGAAATAAAAAAATTCACACATTCAGAGGTTTTTTTCAGAAAAACAATTTTTACTGACTACAATCTCTGAAAATATCATGTCAGTATCAACAGTGATTCAACGTGTGCGCTAGGATATTTTCAGGAAAACAACAATGAATACATATTTGTGTGTGTTGCAATCCAGATCAGGAAAATCAAAACCTCTTAGTGCTGGGAAATAATAAAAATTTTCTGTCTAAATGTGGGGTTTTTTTTTTTGCTTTTCTGGGCATTCTCCATTCACTACTGCAAGAAGATAAAGAAATATTTGGCCTGTCTCATTGCAGAATTTCTTACGTTATTTAAAATTATTTTAAGAAGATATTATTAAAAAAATAATTGAACTATTTTCTTGCATGATAACAGACATGGCTCAAGTCTGCACAAGAAAATTTCTCTCACCCGCCACCTTTTTACCTTGGAGATTACTTCCAGACATTTGCCAGCTACTGTACCTTTATTTGCTCCTTATGAATTCTGGTTTATGGATTTACTAAATTCACTCCTCTATTTCCCCAGTGGTTAAAACTATAGTATTCTCAAATAAAGAAAAAACTCTTTTCTTTGTAAACTTTCCAGTAAACTCTTCTCAAATGTATCAGAGGAATATCTCAGACAAAAATTGCTTTTATTCACAGACACTGAAAAGATAAAATACTTAGAAACTCCAAAAGACAGTTCTGACATTGCAAGTCCTATTTATAGCTAGTCTGCTTGGAAAAGGCACACTGAAATAGGAGATTTTCTGAAGAATTAATTTAGGAGTTACTATTACTCATCAGGTTTTTTGTTTTTTTTCCTCTCTAAATCATAAGACATATATGTCTGACTAATTCTTTGGGGAAAAGGACTGTTTTTATAACTAAAATGGAGAAGATTAAGCCAAAAACCAAGTTCTGACTTATGGGATCATGGAGTGTGAAGGAGAACAGGATACAACTTTAAAAAGGGACAGATCTGTATTTATTGTGTATACTCTATTTAACAGGTAACTCAGAATTTGCTGAAGAATTGTGCTCTTCATACTTTCGCTTCTCTTCTGACAATAAAATTGGTCAAGATGTGCTGCCATATTATACCTGCTGCTTTGATAGGTGTTAATCTTTACAGAGGTTTTCATAAAGCATGTAATGTATTATCAGAGGACCAAAAGTTTTATGTAACTTAAAACCAGAGTTCTGATTCAGTCTCACAGGAAGAAATTCCTGGTGAAAGTGCTGTTTCATCAGTGAAACTGATGAAGAACAAGAATTTCCAGCTACAATTTCTAGCTATATAGATAGAATTCAACACCCTCCTTCAGCATATCCTGCTCTTTTTCTCCTCTCCATGCTGTTAGGTCTTTGTAATTATTGTTTCTACTGTGTTAGAGCTGCCCAACTCCCTGGGTGATTCATTTGGGTAAAGGAACGTGGCAAATTGAGTGAAAGCTGAGATTTAAGCATGGCTAGATCTTGTCATGTTTTCCCTGCCTTAGTGTGATCCCCCTGCCTCCTCTCATCCTTTATGTATTTGGGAGGTACAGCTGCTGCATGGCTCCTACTACTGAATGGGGCACAGTAATTTTTTATCCCTTCATGGGCTCATGCAACCATTGCTTTAAAACCATTTGAAAATGCGTGTGAGATGAAAGAGAATCATGTTTTCAGGAATATTTCACTGGATAAACAGATTATTGGAGAGTTTAAATGACAGAGGTTCACCAACAGACAGGAAATGCTAAAACTAGCATTTTCAAATTTGAAAAACACATTAAAGATTCAGATTGCTAAAACATAGTCACCAATATTTGTGATGTTGCATGGTCTGTACGTCTTTTCTAAAGTTTTTGAAAATACTGGTTAAGGAATCTTGCTTTTCTTTTTCTTTTTTTATCATGTCTTTTGTGCACCTCTTATCTGTTTGTCCCTGGACCTCTACATCAATAACACCAAGAACATAGTTTCTGCAATGCTTATGCATCAGTGAAACCAAGGAATCCAGGAATTTTTATAAATATTAATGCAGCTTGGGGATTGGTGTGTAATATAATTTTTATTTTGACTTTGAATAAGCAGTGTAATGGCACTGCATTGTTGCCATTGTCTTTTCCTAATCTGCAGCAGGCAAATGCTACCACAAGATACTATTTCTCTCATTAGAGGGCAATTATTCAAATCAGAAAATCTGTCTCTTGTGCTTTTAGAATGCCCCAGAGTGGAAATTCCTGATGAGAATTGTACAGATGCTCAATGAGAGGAAAATCAGAAACATACTCCATATTTTTGGAACTAGGCCAGACTATTTATGTTCTTCTGAACTGGGACTGAGATTACTGGTACTGTTGTACAAGTATTCACTCAGAGGGTGGTTTATATATAATATACGGCATAATTTCTAGGCTATTGCTGCCAACTGGGGAGTCTTCCAAAGAATTATATCTCAAATACTGAATTGCATTTGAATAGGATGCATTTCCCTGTTATTTCCCAATACATCCATATTCCATCTTGCCTTTTTAATTAGTGAATATATTGACTGTATGTGTATTATTATAATTGCATCTGCCAGTCTTCATGCTTTTAATTGTGGATAAATTATTTCCATCATCTCTCCCTAATTGTAGAAGTCTATGTTTATTGCAATTACTACTGACTGCTGGAAAATGGTCTGCCTAATCCTGAGCCTCTGTAATATATATGGTTGTGATATTATTTGCTAGATATACCTTATTCTTTCCACTTTATCTCTGCCTCACTTAGATTTTGATCTTTTCCTTAATCTCTGTTGTGACAGTAACGAGATTTAAGATTCCTGTGTTTTCCTCCTATAGAAACACAAATATCCCTGGATAAGGTATTTTTAATCATCCACTTATCTAGATTGGCTTCGTATGCAACAGGAAATATGAAGAACATTGCCAGTAATGGTGCATTTGTTTCATCATCTAACATCATCAAGATCTAATATATTTAATAATAATTAATGGCCATAAAATAAAACACAAGAAGTTTCACCTGAAGATGAGGAAAAATTTCTTTACATTATGTATGGCAGAGCACTGGAATAAGCTTACTAGGGAGATCATGGAGTCTCCCTTTCTGGAGGCATTCAAAACCCACCTGGATGTGTTCCAGCTGCCCCAGGTGACTGCTTTGGCAGGCAGGGTGGGTTGCATGACCTCCAGAGAGCCCTCTTAGCCCCAACAGTTCTGTGATTCGATGAATTAAACTCACAGTATTTTCTGAAAGAAATTTAATAGAATTAAGCACCCATTTTAAAACTGACTGTGCTAGGAAGGTTGTGTTTACATTAATTTTGAGGATGGGAAAATTAAGGAAAGCTCTTATTTGTCTAAATTTCTTAAGTTCCACAGTTGAAAATGACAAACCAGCGTTCATTAGGGTTCTCTTACTGATCTGTACTTCTGTGTACTACTCCTACAGTTCAGGTACAGTCTGATTGTATTTTAGAAACTATTTTGTTCCCTGGTCCGTGTTTAAATTGACAGAATGGATCATAAAAAGGCTTATTCCTGTTTTCATACTCAGAGGATATTGTTCAGAGCTAGAAACTGGCTCTGCATCTGGTTAAAATGTCAGCATTCTGATTATCTTCCTGTTATTTCCCATTACTTTTGTAAACATCTTTCCTATGAGTTTTTCCAGAGTAAAGGGTAAGTTCTCACAAAGAATGAATAACACTCTCTTTTTTATTTATTTATTTTTTTAATGTTTTAGCTCCTTTGTGCAACAAAACAAATCTAAGTATAACATAAAAGCTCAGTTTCCTGTTTTTTCACCATCATTCATGGTGGTTAATGTGTCAATTGTAAAAAAATTATTGCTTACATACAGATACAAATTATAACAGGCAAATGATGCAATCAGAACTTAATTTTTATTTCTTAATATAATGGGGTCTTTATTTTCTTGGTCTGGACAATTCAAGCACAGCTATTCTATGTTTCACAGTGGCTCATAATTTAAGACCTGCGACATTTTGTTAAAAGTTTTAGCTTCAAATGTATTATAATTACTCATGTAATTGTGGAATTAAGTCAAATTTGGATCATATCTCAGTCCTGTTTCATCACCTGACCCTCTTGGGGAAAGTGAGAGAGAGTAACAACACCAAATGTGTAACTTGTTGTTTTATTGCGCTGGAATGCATCTTTATTCCTTTAAAGCTGTAAAAAAATGATGAAATAACCGCAATCAGAAGAATATCTTGGAAAAATATAAGACTTTAAAAATTTGGTAAAGAACGTGAAGATGAAGCTGGCAGGGTTTTATTCTGATCTTAAAAATTTTGTCCTTATTGGATAAGCAATGCAAATTAAAAGTTAAAGAAAAAAAAATTTCTTATGTATGTATTTTTTGATTTTTGAAAAAATCCCAAAACAACTCTCTTTATATTAAGAATATTTTCTTTGAAAATACAATGTTCACTGATAATCATAAACCATCTCTATATGTAAAATAAATATTAAAAAATGAATCATTATGTTATTTTGATTTATAAGTTAACATATTTAAATATCTTAGAAAGTTATGGACAGGAATATTTGAGGTATTATGTGACTTTTTATTGTGACTGAGGGATTTTGGTAATTAGAAATCAAAACAAGTCCAACATCTTGAATAAATAGCTTTAATGAAGAATTAAAGTACTAAATAATTTGATAAAGCAGAATAGATAGAGTTTGGCATTAAAAAAAAAATCATCAGTAATGGTTTCCTTTTCCAGGGCTATTCAGTCATATGGAAAGGTTGAATTTTCTAAAAATTATATGGCCAGCTTTTTAGTGGTTCAAAATTTAGGGTAATTTTTCTCAGTAATCTTTCTTTGCCTTCTGTAAATGTGTAAATCCACAAATTCCATAAAATATATGACTGAAGTAGTCAGACATATATAGTCAGCGGTAATCAGAAAAACTTATACTAAGTTGTTTTCTAATACTTTAGCTATTTCTGAGCAAATCTCAGTTTTTGTTTCTGTGAGTCCTGTATGTTCAGGAAAATATCATAGATTACAGGGTGCTCCTGTTATTTCCATTTTGTGTGTATATTTGTTTGGTAATGTTTCACAGAAAGGAGTAAAACACATTACTTTTGAAATTAGCTTTATAAGGCTAATTTTGTCTCTGATAATGATGGATTTTCTACAGTAACAGGCTTTTTGATTTAAAAAAATGCCAGATTTAATGCAGTTTCTTCTTAAAGAAGTGTAATTAATAAAATGATTGAATTTCTGAATTATATTTCATGTGAGATCTTAACTTTTTGAGTTGATCCTTCTCAGTTCTTTTCAGAAGGATGAATTTAGACTGTCAGTTATTTCCATTTTTCTCTCATTCTTCCTTTGTGATCTGCAATGTTTTATGCCTTGCTGGGACTTGTGCATTTGGTAAAAGTTTCTTAACTAATTCCAAATCCACTTTTTTTATCCTTAATATAATAGTTTTGACTTATTCATTGAAATGAACCACAAAATTATTAAAAAACCCAAAGCATTTCCGTGCATTTTATAAGAAAATACCAAAGTTTTCAGATAGAGATCTGCAGTGTCAAATCCCAGTTTGAAGGAAGAAGTCTCTAAGAAGATATACAGATTCAAATTCTATAGAAAACTAAATAAAGTAATATGTGTAGGATGTGCAGCTAAATAATGGACAAAGATGGTGCCCTTTGAAAGGTTTACACTGAAGGAAAACTACCTATAGACAGACTTTCAGCCTCATCCACTGATCTCTTTGAATTTGCAGTCAAAATTTCATAGAATGTAGTTCCACTGATTTGTATTTTGCCCATGAAACTGTAGCTACGAATGAAAGCACACTCTGCTCCTCTTCAGTATCCTATTCAACCATTAAGAATGTCTTTTTAATTTTTTTTCAAAGTGATTCAGACAAGGATTACAGAACATTTTGTATGATGAAATATTCCCCTCAACATCCAGACCTATTTATGGATTTGAATGCATACTATGACAATATTGCTCCTTTGATGAGTTTTAATTTTTGTGTCCTGACTGTTGCACTTTAAAAGTGTGGTGGCAAATGTGCAGCAGATCTTCAGAGCACTAAATTTGCTAAAATTCTCTCTTGCAGGAATTCCAGTTCAGATTTTTGTGTAGGCTCAGTTTTGTCCTAAACCCATGTATCTTCAATTGGAAGAAGAATTGAGGTTTTCTTCTTTTTATTTCCATGTGCTGCAGTTCTTGTATCAGCAGACAAAAGGCATTCTTGTTGATGAAGATGAATGTAAGACCAGATGACAGAATTTTTCTGGGTTAAGGTCACAGTGTTTTCACCATCTTAGCAGTTCTGTGCATGAGGAGCCACTTCAAGATTTTATCATTACTTAAAAGTAAAGAGAACTCAAAGAGCTTCACGTTGCCTGTGAGAGTTTCTCATAGAACTGTACCTTAGATATCATCATCCCAAAGGGCAGGTGAACCTCACAATTAAAAATCACATATTTCTGAAGTGTTTTTCTGGGGATCTTCTCTCAACTGCCAGTTTTCCCCTAGAGTTTCTCAACACACAGGTTCTAAGATATTCTGGAGTCTTTTGAGAGGTCTGTAATAATTTGTAAAGCTTTCCCTTTTTTTTTTTTTTCTCTCTATTTTTCTATTTTCAATAGAAAAAAGGAAGACAGCTTTAGGCAAAGGGAAAATGACAAAGAATTGTCATCAGGGCAAGACTATTTTGCTCTTATGCCTCATAACAGCAGTGATTTGCTAATTCTTCCTGTGCTTTCTCGACTGTATAGAAAGCAAGCTCCTTACTCACAGTTCATTCTATGACTTTCTCTCCATCCTGATGCTTTGAGTTCTCACCAGAACTTTTTGCAAGTCTAGAACCACTTGCAGAAGTCCTATCTTCAAGTTATGAATATTCTCCTTTACACTCATCTGTCTTTGCTAGTATCTTTTTTAGTATCTATTTTCTTCTGAAAATATTGTACTCTATTACAAGTAAAGTAAATCTTTACATTTTCTGTATATATATATATATATATCTTTTAATCTGGCTATAAGTAAAATTGAAGAAGGAAATGCTGAAGGAGGAAAATTGAAGTGCCTGTGATGCCTGTGCCTCAAATGATTTTATACTTGAAAAAATAAAATAAATTGAAGAGTTCTTGAGGGCTCCCTCTTAGTTCAAATACACTGGGAAATGGAAATTAAAAAATACTTTTTTTTTGTATTCTGATTGTGTTGTATACATTACACACAACACAAGTTTTCTCAGATATACATGTATAAAAGGGATAAAACCTTTTCTATTTTTAGTACTCTGACCCAGGCCAAACCATTACTACAATATAGGCTGACCTTAGCTGATTAATAAACATTATTTCTTTGATTTACAGTCCAAGCTGGTTAATTGATTCTTGGTTTATCTATGTTCTTGTTACATTAAGAATTTAAACAGAAATCTACTCTGTGGTCTGAATTTACCCAAGGATTTGTTAATCTGAATAAAAATGTTGTTTGCAGACAAACCTAGATTAATTAGGTCAGAATGAATACAGTTTGGTGGGATGTATTTAAGTAACTGTTCTCCCTCACTGCCCTTTCTCTGTGGTAGCTGATCAGACCACAACTGTAACAAATGTTTCTCCCTGTGTCAGACATCTCTCACAGCACAATCAATACATTTCATGGTGTGTTTAGCTCAGACAATGTTTAGTTATTACAGTGAAAAGAAGCAAGTATTAATGAATCTGAAATACTTTCTATGTCTAAGAGAAGACTGGTGATGACCAAAACCTTTTGCTCACACAGTTCCCTTCACTTTCCCCCATTTCTTTCTGGTTTAGTCTTTCTGTGTTTGTTTTCTAGTTCATTTCTCTGCTGAATAGCTATTTGTCTTCTCAGTGTTATAAAAAAAATATTAAATCTGAGCTCTTTTTTTGGTGTATTCCTCTTCACTTAAGTCAACACTGTAAGGTTATAGTGGTATTTAAGATGCATGTGAACAAGCACCCTTGCATCTGTGTTCAACTGTACAGTGAGAAAAAGCCTCTAAAGAATGTCATAACTGGGTGCTGCTTAGTTAAAAAAAAAATAAAAAGGATGAATTTTCATAAATTGTCCCTCTTGAAGGCATGATAATGAAAGACAAGATTCAAGGGGTCAGTCCCTTGTATCTGTGCTAGTGAGTTTAATGACAATAATTAAATGGTTACCATTTGAAGCAGTGGGATAGTCCCTGGCACACTGCTGGTGCTGCAATCGAAAAAGAGACCAACATTTATCTTGTAAAGCAAATGGGGGCTTGATTGCTCCTTCTCAGAGCAAAGGTTTCGCAGATAACCATGAAAAATAGTCCTTGTGAGAACTGTATCTTTGTGCCTATAAATTCTAGCATTCTTTAAATGTGCAAGTGAACTTAAAATGTACTATTTTGAATGGAAAAGTACTAAGTTTCGAACTGCAAATATTTTAACATTTAGTTCCCGTTTTCCTTTTTGGCTTTCAACTGTGTGACAAAGCATCCCACAGTTCCAACATGTAAATCCAATCTTCAAGTATTTTGTGCTCTATTCAGTATGTAATCCATGGTTAGGAGCATGCGAGGGATGACTGCATATATACATTTGTCATCTCTAGCCCAATGAGTGTATGCATTCCCTATAACTGAGATGTAGTGTAGGTTGCTCTCTGCTATTTCAAGGGTGTAAACTTTAGAAATAGTTTCTCTCCAACCATAAAAAAGGGTTACAAAATGAAAAGGAAAATATGGAAGCTTGGAAGAAATTATTTTTAGCTAACAATGTTACAGGCTGTATTCTCAAAAAGCCTTTCTTACAGAGGAGAAAAAAAGAGTGTTGAGAGATAAAACCACAACACAGAAGTGTATCTGAAATGAAATATAAAAATGAGAATATATACCTCTAATATTGGGCTTTAAATTAGTCACCATGGAAGTCAACAGTATATAAGGAGAATTTAAATTTATGTTAGCAGAGCAAATCTTCTGTGACAGAGGACATAAAAATTCTGCTTGTGTTTTCTGTAGATATTTTTTTACTGTGAACTCATGACAGAAACAGACATTCAATAAAGAATTCAATCTTATATTTTAACAGTTTAAATTGGCAAAAGTTAAATGAAATCAATTTACTATATATTGGATTCATTCAGCTTAGTTACAACCAGTGGTGATAGTCTTGAACTAGACTTGAACTTCTATTTCATTACATGGCAGAAGAGGGATCTTAGAGACCTTGGTCATACCCTTTACTCTCGGGTATTGCTGTCATTCACACCTATTCTTTCAAAAAATAATCTATCAAAATATTTTATATTATTTTACTTACTTATTTTTTACCTAGAAGGGTGTTCCTATTCCTTATCATGCTTGTGACTAGAAAACTAAGATTCAGCTGTAATGTAGTCAGGTTCACTTCATAACAACGTGTTCTTATCCTTCTCTTAATGACTTTCCTTGTTTTTCTTTCCTTGTGGTGTTGCAGAAAGCCACTGCTTTCCTGTCAGACTTTGTTTAGCTAGGCCATAATTATTCAAATTCCAACCCTATTTTCCTCCCCTGCCTGTTCTCCTGGCAGGTTTAGGAGGATCAACATTTCAACATTTCACAAGCATCAGTGACAGAGATGTGTGACCAGTGATGCATTCATCCTACTCTGCATGTCTGACTGGAAAGCACGAGGAGATGTTGGCCTTCACACAGTGCCCTACCAGTGGCAAGGAAAGGATGTGAGACAGAGGGTCTTCCAGGCTGGACAGACCCTGTGACATGAAAAATGCCAAGTCCTGGGCTGTGAAAACCACTTTGCAGCTCACCTGGGACAGGTGAGCTTATTTTTTTCTGTCTTGAGTGTCTTGTTGCTCTTTTGATACTATATTTTTACTTTAAAAATTCAACTGAACATTTTGCAAAGGCAGGGAGAGTTACATACAAACTGTATTATCATCTTAGTGTGAATTTATTGCATTGATTTTTTTTCTATTAGAAACACATATGGAATAGTGCCCCCTGAAAAACTTAAAAAACAAAGCTCATTGACTTAAAGAGCAACTGTTTGTTCAAATGCTTCGTTTATGATGAATAGTTTAATCTAATGCAAAAGTCACCTTTTTATTTTTTTCCTGCAGGGATTAAATGAGGTTCATCTTGTCTGTAAAGATCAATTTTTACACTTTTATTCATTATTCCAAACAAAAACTGAGTACCTTTATTGCATAAGTGCCTAAAACACCAGTAAATATATACTTTTAATATAAGAAAGTTTGAAGCACACGCATTTGCTCAGAAGTCTGGGCATCACAGTGGGAAGATGAAAGGGCACAAAAGAATCCACACAGTTTTATGAGCAACAAACTAGACAGAGAATAAAGCATGCCTTGAAATATTGTTCTAAGTAACTCGTCACTGTCCTTTAAAGTAAGTAAAAAAGAGCATCACCGAAAAATAACGATGTCATTTCTAAAATGACATTTTTTCTGTCTGACACTTTGACATGTTGGTGTAGTAATTCTGCCTTTACCCTTTAAGTGTCCTTAGCTTAATTTAACCTTGAAAGTAGTATTGGCATAGCAACTCTTTTAAAGAAAGCATCAAAGTTTCCAGTCTTTCTGCAGTTTAAAGGTTAATTACGCACACTGCCCATGCCTGCAAGCAGCCTGGCTTTGTATGCTATGCTCGTGTAAAACTGAAAAGTACTGTTGAAAGAGGATACACATTCTAAAATAAAACTTGTGAAGTCCCCCTTTTCCATTCAAACAGCTTGCACTGTCAGTTTAGCTAACCTTTGTTTGCCTGTCACTGTATTCTCATGATTAAATGTGAAGATTATAATCATTAACTGCGCTGGGGGTTCACTGTGGGTGGAATTTTGATGGGTGGATGACATTCTGTTTATATGATGAAGTCAGAATCAGACTTCATCTCTTCCAGCTCAACACCCGGAGGTCTCTAGGTTAGCTACCATAGCCTAGATGCAGTCATGTCACCTGACTTTAATATTAAATACTGCATCCATGGCAGATTGGAAGGTATTTTACTATACTCTTTAATCTTTGTCTTTCCTTTTAACTGGAATAATCTAGTGGACATAGATGAACTTGATTTGACCCAGAGATGAACTGGTTTGGAAAAAAAAAGAATAATAATCATAATAATGGGCCAGACAGAGAGACAAAGAAGAAGCTCTTGTTTAATGTACAGAAACTCAGAATTTTTTAGGTCTTCCATTATTTTTTTCCTTTTTTTTTTTTTTTTTGTCTTTCGGTTAGGAAATGCTTTAATTTTAATTTTCCTTTTGAGATCAGTCCTTACACTTTTTTCTTCAATGATCTTATTGATGGCATAATAAAGTAATGAGATTTGAAAGTTTTATTAGCATAAGAGCTCTTCAAAATATAAATCTGAAAATAACATCTCTGAAAATGTTATTGTTATTTTAATTACAATTACACTTCATCAAAGATATAGAGTATTCCTAATATTTGAATTAGCATCACACAGAAAGAAGACTGAAATCCTTTCTACATAGTAATAGGAGAAAAAAGCCATACTAATGACTTGTTTGATGTACTTGTTTATAATATATGATGTGACATCAATTGTAAAGCAGCAACACATTCTATGTTTACTTTTAAGTATTTTATTTTATCTGTGACTACGTGGCCAGTTAGCTAGTAGTTATTTCACAGAAAATCATTAAAATTTAACTGCATGCAAGTGATCCGTAAACTTTATGAGATCCACAAGCTTAGTCAATGAACATTACAGAAAAAAAAATTTACACAAAAGAGGAAAAAAAGTTCATTTATTGGGCAGTTCCTTGAATTTCTCATTAGCTTGCATCATCTTTTTCTCATTTCCTGTCAGGATTCATTATCAGGTAAACATATTTCTGAATTATATTGCACCTAGATCTCAACTGTTTTCACATGTGTGCTCCAATCTCAGTTTTCCTAGATTATGTGTGAAAATATTAAAGTGAATAAAATTTGGAAGAAAATTCTTACAGGTATCATAGATATAGCTCAAACAGCAGGTGACTTTTTCTGTCTTTAACAAGTGAATCATAGAGGGCTAAAGGGCTTGTTCATCAGCACTTGAACGTCTGATGAACTCTGATCTTGCCTTTAGCCATGCAGACTCTCCTTCTCATCACCTTTAAACTCATGTTTGAACTTGGTCAGAAGGGAGCCAAGCAGAAAAAGCTCCAAAGATTCTTTCCTGCTGTTTTCCAAGAAATCTAGGCAATCTAACATTTAACAATGTTACTTAGCTAAGTGTCTCAGAGAAGTGAGTAATCTTAGGAAACATAAAACACAAATTTCAGTTTGTACTTTTTTTAACTTGACTTGAAATCTTTCATTCTAAATGCCTTCAGACGTCTGGTTCCTTTCACAGTTTCTCACATTTGAAACACTGTCTGCGTTGGTCAAATCACTACCCTTACCTTGCATATTTAAGTGCATATTGAAAATGCATTTCTATCTAAACATTTTAATAAAATTATTCAATGCATAAAAGTCACATCTTTCACAGACTTTTCTGCCTTTAGGGGGGCATCTTAGAATATCCTCTATTTGCAGTCAAACCAATGTGGAAGGATTAATTTCATTGTGCAGCATCATTTCAAATATGAAGATGGAGCTGTGCTAATTCAGCCCATAGGAGTGGATCTCTTAAAAGGAACAGAGTACCTTCCTGAATGTGTGTACTGTGCACATGGATATGCATTGATTCTAACTAATATGGAAGACATGAATAGTAAATGCATATGAAGTTTTTTTGCCAAAATCCCATGCTGTCCGCAACATATCAAGGTATCTCATTTTCTAATAAGTATATATAATGTAGGAAGAATATTGTTGAAAACAGTGAATGATGAAAATCTCATCTGAAAATTTCATAATGACTATTAAATATTTTTATGAGGATAGATTACATTAAATCTGTGTGTTTGTGTAGAGCATTTCTAATATAAATGTCATCCAAAAGAAAATTAGAAGAAACCTGGTCAACATTTTCCATTCAATTAAAGGTAATGTTGTAATTATTTCTTCCAATAATTGGACATGATTCAAAATATAGTGATTTCTAATGTGTATAATGGTTGTAAAATGTTGACAGTTAAAGAATATCTCATTGACATAAAAAAGATTAAGGTAACAGTTTGGAGGCTGTTAAGCTATTAATGATAATGAGTATAAGAAATGTGTAACTAGCAAAGGTGGAATCCCATTTAGCTGTCTTCACAATGGGTTTCCATAAAGCAGATGGAAGGTAAAGAGGTTGCTCTGAATTTGACTGTATGAATTTAGTATCAAGGAAGGATAAGTCTCAGTTCCTACTTAATTATTTAAAAGCTTCATATAAATAATTACTGTTGAAATTGAAAACATGTGCACATGGGACCAGGATATAAATATATTTAACATATCAGAGCATATTTTTAAGCCAGCAATTCAGGGATATGCTCTTTACCTTTTACCCTTCCCCCTCTACTTTCTCCCTGAAGTCTTTTTAATGCATTGATGCTGAAATAAAATAAAAATTGCACTATGAACTTCATTTCACCATAGTATTTGGAGCCTGATCCTGCTTCAGCAAAAGTCAGTTAAAAACCTTCCCCTGATCTCCCTAAACTAACATTAGATACAAAATCTAAAAGGAATTCCAGAAGTCATCTGTACTTCCAGCCTGCTGAAAGATCAGATTATTAGTCAACACTGTGATTCCATGTATCTATGTGACCTTCCTTTTCTGCTCATTTTGAAATCCAATAATTATTTTGACTCTTTGACCACCTGCACTGTTAGAGAATAATGAAACTGCTACCCAATATTGCAACACAGAATGCTGCTGCCAAAAGGTATGTAACTAATTATCCTGCCACTTGCACATGCATTGAAGTTATAGGAGCTGCAACAGCAGCTCATAGCTAATCTGTTTTATGACTTAAAATAGATGCTTAATACAATGGGCTCATTGAAAAAGTCAATGAAAATGTTACAGAATAACATTTTTCAGAGTAATATGACTTTTTTTGCACTTGCTTGTCATAATAAATACTTGACCACATGGTAAGAGTTTATTTAGGCCTTTGCTTAAACCTTCGTACAAGAGGTATACACAAAGTCTAGTTTTACTAGGGGAGTTAAAGGACTCCGGAACAAAATTGATTTTCAGCAAATTAAATTCAATGTTTCTATCCAGCACAAGGGTTCATAATGTAAATATTGTTCAATATGTTGCAGAAGAGAAAGAAAAGTGTCATAATTCAAATATATGGCTAAATCCTTTCTCCTACACCCAGACTTTAGTAAAAACTCTATATTGAATATATGAAAACTGTATTTCTAGGCTCACTATGGAATATTTAAAAATTATTAACTTGTGAAAACTTGCATAATTCATCTGTTGTCCACACTTTTTATGAAGAGAGAACACTAGTTTATTTTGCTACCAATATATATTTTTTAAAGAATAAGTTTTTAAAATAAAAAAGAAAACTTTTCCTCCACTGCAAGTCAGGAGATGAAATGAGTATTTTTGTTGTGGAGATTTTCTTTGACTGGTCTCTTGCCTCTAGTGAAAAGTAATTTACTTATTTACTGGCAAAATCTGCTACACTTGAAACTATATTAGAATGACGAGACTAGTTTTCTTTGCTTGATGAGAAGCTTTGAACAAATTGGCTTCACTGTGGCTTTCAGTAAAGCAGAATTTTCATGCTGCCAACAGGAGATTCCTGCCAAGCTGAGAAGCAGCTGTTTGAGTTGGTAAGGTAGTCCTCATAGAACATAGAAACAGCAAATGAATAACAGGAAAATATGCAAAAAGAGAATAAAAAAGCTTGCAGATGATATAGAACAACATAATGTCATCAAGATAAAAGAAATAAAAGCTGAGGAAAAAGGCTCACTAAATAAAAGAAAAATAAACCCCAGAATTTTCTGTCAATTTCTATATAATTTCATTTGCATTTATTGAAGAGTTGAACTTTATTGTATTGATCTTTCTCTCGTGGAAGTGCTTATACCTCCATGCTAAATGCTGTTTCCATTTTCCTATAAAAACAAAGCTTGCTTTATTCTGGATTTAAAAAAAAGAAAAAAAAAGAAGTCTCTTTTCACAGATACTGCAGAAATGGTACCAAAGTGGCAGTATGTAGGAATCTTCTTCAGTCAATGCCATTAAACTGTGGAAACTGCTACAGTGTGCATCAAATTGTGTTCACTCTGGTTTTGAGCACCTCTCACCTTCCCTGCCTTCACTGCTGTGGAGTGAGCAGCTTCCATTGGGCAATAGAATGCACTTGAACAGAGCAGAAAGTTTTGATTAGTCTGTGTGAGCTGTTAACTTTACACTGGCCCCAGCCTTATCTCCTGTATAGGTCTAAAAGCATGTCATTCTCTTCTAGAAAGAGAAAACATTTTTTCACCCTTTTCATTCTTTTCATTGTTTTGCACCATTTTAGTATAATTTACTCATATTTTTGAGGAATGTTTGAGGTGAACAGCCTGTGCAAGTGTTAGAAATGAACCCTACATAAATAGCCAATGACTAGAAATAAATTTCTCGTTTGCAACATTTGGCCTGCTCAAAGCTTCATTTGAAACCTGAGGAGCTTACAAAACTGTGTACACCATAAATCATTATTCAATATTCAGAATTTTAACCCATTTAAGCATAGGTTCTTCTTATACCAGGTATGCATTTATAATGAAATGATGGAAAGAATTGAAATGTCTAAATTCCTATGGCTAGCTCAGCAAAAACACTGCCATAATGTGTTATGGTAAGGAAGTCATTACACCTGAATGTGTAAATATGTAAGAAAACAAATAATGACCTATATTTTAAGGTATGAAACCTTACTGTGGGTCTATGGTGTGCTATCTACACTCCAATAATGGTGACTACAATAGATCACAGATATAGTCAAGCTAGGTTTAAGCTTGAGTATCAGTATCAATTAGTCATGACAGCCAAAGGAAATATATTTTCTGTCTTGGATGAGTCTTGCATTGACTCAGTGCTAGCAGCATTGACATATAGTTCCCTCATTTTGGAAACTGAGCAGTCCTGGACATCTTATCCAAAAATCTTAGAAGGATTAAGAGGGTTTCAGGTGAAATGTACTGGGACTGATGAAAAGTAAGCAAGTAAGAAACAACTAGTGTTTCTAAGGTGTATGGAGACGCAGAAGGTGGGATATGTTTCATATACTAGTAAAAATTCTATATTTGTAAAATTACTGTTATTTATTCATTTTCACTGCCCAACTGGAACAATATAGAAAGAGTAGCCAAGTTCAAACACAGAAAATAAATCAAAGAATTCATTATCAAGTTCAGTCAGGACCAATGACTTAAAAGATGGAAAATTAAATAGAAAGCTTAAGTGTTTCATGTTTCTCCAGAGCAAGAAAAGATGTTCAGTAACATGAGGTCTTGGAACTTAGTGTTTCTTGGGCTCTGATCATTGGTTCATGCTAGTAGATGTTGCTAGCCAGTGACCTTAATCAGCCAATACTTCTACTTTTTTATAAGTGAAATTAGAACTGATTATATATGTCATTGTAATATTTTTATATGCAATCTGTCTTTGAGAATAGTGATAGAGAAGTGTGTAATAGTCTTGCCTTAATGCATTCTTTGCTAAACATCTTATGAAATAGACCTTTTAAATTATGTTCCACTATGGAGTCTGTTGCAAACAGTAAATAGAGAGAAAAAAAGGATTCTTAAAGCTAAGGGAAAAAAGAAATGTGTGTGGCTTGAAGAGAGAAGGAAGGGCTCAGGCAGGCCTATAGGACCCTGAAACAATGGAATCATCAGCACTGCTTTACACAACAGCCTAATTCAATGTGTCAGGCCATAATCAGCTCTGTTTCACAGTGCTTTGCTCCATAAAAGCAGATTTGTTTAACCACAGCCTCTATTTCAGCTTGACTGAGAATGAAGAATAACCAATGAAGCCAGGCATAACTCACGGGTTATGTTATGGGCATATAGTGAATCCATCATTTGCTGAAGAGGCAGAGAAAAAGTGACAGGCTCATTCATGCCTTAGAGTCATTTTTAGGCCTATTGAAAATTTTAATCTGTGCACTTTGGGTGAACTTCTCCACTTCCTAATTTAGTACATGTACCCATGTGATAAAGTCTGTCTGCCTCAGATAGGGCAGACTTACTTCCCTAGGACATCAGCTCCTCCAAGCAGTTTTCTTCTATGGGTTCAGCCTGGCTGCCTTGAACTTTACACAGACACATAAGCCCCATTTACAGGAGGACTCCAGAGTTAATTAAATGTTGAAATCACATATGCCCAAGGGCTAACATAACACCATTCCAGCAATATTTTTAATTTAGCATTAAAGATACTGTACATTTTGAAGAGAAATTTTCTCTGAGAAATACACGTCTATGCTTAGCATGATTCTTCTCTCCCCTGTCTCTGTATAATTATAAAAGGTGGTTTTTTTTAAAAAGAAAACAAAATAAACAAAAAAAATGGATGATTTAAAAGTGTTGCAAATCAGCAAATTCAAGGAAATTGCTTATTTAGAAAGTGTATGCAGCTGTCAAATAAATGAAATTGTTATTAAAAATGGTGGCAGCTCAGATAAATGAGGTAAAAGCATTGGCTCATTTCTGCTGAAAGATTTCATGTTTGCCTCTCAGTGCTGTAGATTGTGCTGCATTGTGCATTTGCTGTGCATGACAGATATGTTTGAAACATTGGAAGTACTGAGGCACAATGTGTATAAACGCTTGACCTAAACTTGACAGTCCCGATTAGTAATATCAAGTTCGGAAAATGGCAGCATTTACAGCACTCACGCACACCCCAACATTAGGTTTCACCCTTTGCAAAAAATGTAAAATGGCATGTGAGTTAATTTCTTAATGCCCAAAGTGAACAAAGAACCATTCTTCTGAAATAGATTTGTTTTTAAAAAATTTTCACATGAAATAGAGTAAATGCAGTGTCTTACATTCATTTTATTGACGTCCCTGGGCTACAATATATTCAAGATGGCTGCACTTCAGCGAAATATGCATCTGATGGCCCACGGGTTTATTGTGAACCTTTGGAAAGAGCAAATCACTCTGATGTTAAAATTCAAGAAGAAACAAAAATACTTACATTTTGCAGGTGGTAGAATCTTGAAAATTACGGGAGGTTTTTGTTTTCCTTCGTGCTTTTGTGGCCATGTTTGAAGTGAACAGCTTGCCAAATATTAGGTCTACATCACTTCACTTTCCTCCCTCCTCTGCCTAGCCTCCCATTTCCAGACATTTGAATTGAAGATTAAGAGGTAAAGAGACAACTAACTCAATCTCAGGGCTATGTATGGAGTGAAATGATAATCAGCCTTGTTCCTTTCAAACTTCAGAGTTAAATGTAGAACAAAGCAATTTTAACATACTCTAAGCCAGCATTTTCCTGATTAAATGGTAAAAATTCAAGGAATGACAGAGACCAGAGACACCAGTGAATGAAATTACTACAGTGAAACAAAACATTAAAAAATTAGGACAAAGCATGTCCAGTCTCATAAATTTTGTTTATCAGAGGCTTTGCAAAAATCATTTGAGCAGTGGAAAAATTTGAGTATTAATTTTTGAGACTGTTTAATTTATCTTTTTTGTNGACTGTTTAATTTATCCTTTTTGTTTAAAATAAAAAAATTATTGGGTATAATGGATATCTTTTAATGGAGATATTAAAAGCAATGTCAACCAACATAATATATACAATGTATTAATGACAGAATAAGACTGCATTCATTACCTATGTGTATTTTTATATGATAGAGTTTAAATCTTATTTGGTGCCTTCAGAATTTAACACTTTTAAATTTATTAATTTTACAACTAATTTTACAATATTCCAGACAGAATTAATAAAAGGCACTTGTTCCTATGCTCTGTTAATATTCTAAATTCTCATAAAACAACTAGTTTTGTCTGAATTGGAAAAGGAACTCAAACAAAAAAATTAACCATATAATATGTATAGCAATATGAAGAAATGCATAATCTTAGAAGTGTATTAAATCAGATGAAAATGTTACAGCTGAATATCCTCCTAGGCAAGTGAGATAATTTTGGATAAAAGCAAGAACAGACTTTCAGAAACTGATAGAAACTAAAATATATATGTTGTCTCGGAGCTATGGATTTTTCTCATACTCTGACTCACATTATCAAGAGAATAGAATACATTTTGAATAATGCTTGAAATGGCAATGTCCTTCTATTTTCTATGATATAGATACGTTTCATAGGAGTAAAAAACCTTTATGTTAAGAACCAAGGTCTCATTTCTGTATCCACATCTGAACAAGGGAATGCAGAAAACCTGTAGAAAAGCTTAATAAAAATTCCTGCAGTGGTTTGGTTGTTTCTGAAATATCAGCATTATACACCAGCATAAAATACTGCGAGCATAACCATAAATAATCACTTGTTTTTCATTGCAATTTAATCTGACAACATTCTCTATTAAGAATAGAATTTTTAAAACTGGATTTTAAACTGGTATTAAAATCTCTGAAGTCACATATTTGTACACAGATGGTAGCTAGCAATAGGAAAACTTGGATTAGACAGTTTTCTCTATGCCAGCTCTGCGCCATGACCACCACTCCTCAGAGGAGAAGTAGCTCTCAAGTCTGGCTCTCTGAAACTGTTCTCAAAACTCTGCTAACTTGACATGTTCCTGCTGTGAATGTGTGTATCTCCAAGAGTTTCAAAGCTGAGAATAATTTGTCAAGTCGAATTCTTGCCCTCACGTCTTCCTGTTCAACTTGCATTCAGCTCTGAACAGCAATGTGTAACATAGACTAAAATAAGAAAAAGAAACTTAAAATGTCTAATATCTGTTAACATTGTGCATTGTGTGTTAATAATTCTGCTTTCATAATTTAGATTTTAAATATTATTCTGAAAACCAGAAATTACCCTAAAAATTATTATTAGGTGAACAATGAGTATTGATATATTGATAGAGATGTTGTTTTA
>VZTB01006593.1:114011-132379 GCA_013397245.1 Thryothorus ludovicianus | reverse complement strand
ATTTTATATTATATTTTATAATGTACTGAACTTATATTTTCCTGTCATATATTTCTAATATTAAGATACTATTCAGTAATTTTTTCTATTTGTGTAGCTATTATCAGAAAAAACAATTTTTTATGGTCTTGATGTATTTTACAGTCTAACAAATTTTTAGTATATTTAAAGGAATGAGAATAATTTTGGCCTTCAGATTTACAAAATTTATCAGACGTTTGTATGATATGATTGTATTACTCGTTCATTTTTTTATATGCTTATCTGGTTTAGTGATCAAATTGAGGCTTTAGTTTTAACAAGAAATGGATTACTAAGAGGATTTCTAATACTTATGCATCTGGACATGAAATAGGGATTTCAAATGTGAATCTCTCAGATCAGACCAGTGCAGATTATAGTATTTTGAGTTTTTCATTCTTGCAAGAAGATTCATTAAGATACAATTATTCAAATTATTATATCCTCAGATATAATCTTCCAGTTCAGTTTGAATTCATTCAGGTCAGTTTTGAGTCTGAACCAAATTTCAGAAATATGGATAGGCTATATATATTCAACTGTTCTTAAATATCTTCCAGCATCATCTGAACAAGCTTCCTTGCTTATTAAGAAGTCAAATGATTCTTACAAATTTTGGTGAATGAGATTTGACCGACTGTGGTACAGAATTTGAAAATTTAATTACATTGTCATGATTTTGACCTTTAATCTTTTAAATTCAGAATTCTGATTTTTGTGAAAGGAAGAAATTTTCTTTTTCATTTCAATCTCAGGAAAAAATATACTTTTTTAAAAATTTAAAATCAAATTTGGTTTAAATTGAAGCTATTATTATATATACATTGAACACGTGACATACTCTCATTTCTTGGATAAAGATAAAGGAAATCAGTGGTCAGCGAAGCCACGTGCAGCTTTTACCCAGAAGGCAAACATTTGGCACTTTCATCAGTTTCCTTTTATCTGCTTCTCTCTGTCGGTATCACTCAGCTCAGCCTTCGATCTGATGAGAGGGCACTGATGTCATGGCAGAGAATGTGAGCTAATGAAAGTGTAAAGCTTTGGTTCAACAGAGTAGAAAATTCCCATCTAGTCAGCAGAAATCAACTGCAATCTGATACAACTGAGTTTTCAGTAGGTGTTGCTATTAAGTCCTTAAATTTCCAGGATGGTAAAACTTGTAATCCTCTAAACATTAAAACTTAAAATATTTGATTTTTTTTTTTCTTTAATTGCTTTTGTGCTTTGTTTTGTCAGTTTGGGATTTTTGGGGCTATTTTTGTTGGTTTGTTTGTTCGTTTTTTTGTTTTAAATTTATGAAGGGTTTTAACACCAAAATCCAACATGTTAATTTTATTATGTAGCATAGCACATTAACTTACAAATACTTTAATTAATGATGCCAGAGAAGTGCAACAAATCTCAGTCTAGACAAAGAAGTAATCAAAACCAGAATCAGAATCCCTGAGAGTTTAATATAAGGTTCAAATCCATTTATGAAATTTGTAACAAAGTTTTATCAATACAGTAAACACGTTTGTGGAATGCAAAATTAGGCACACATAAAATTTGGATTCTCATTTGTCTTTTATTAGATTATCTCACTCACAACCAACTATTCTACCTGACCACCTCATTAAATATTTCTGAGGACAATTTGGTGATGTATCTATTTGCTATTGCATTCCCTAACATCTGTGTAAAAATGTAGAAAATCTAAAGAAATTTAAGAGACTGAGCCACAAGAAATAATGGATTTGTGCTTGTTGTCACAGATTCTTCCTAAAATAGTTTGTTCTGTGAACACCATGAGAGGAATTGGTATGACTTGACTTAGGCTTATAAAATTTAGAATTCCAATTAATAATTCAAAGCTGCTTATTTAGGTTCTTACAGGGTTATTTCATTCCTTCATCTTAGACACTATAAGTTGTTGACAAGAAAAGTGTTTCTCTCCATTGACTGCTTGAAAGAAGTAGAAGCTGCCAATTTTCGCTAGCATTCAGGTTATGCTAAAGATCAATCCAATTAATCAAACATCTCTATTTCTTCAAAGATTGTTCTAACTGCTCACTTTTGTTAGTCTGGCATTTTGCTGCCAGCTTGGAACTTGACTTATTTTGGATGCCCTGGAGAAAGGCAAGGTCTCCAGTGTGCAGATACCAATATGGAGTGAGTGGTACCTGATATACATCAACCTGAGAAAGACTCAGGAGCAAAGCTGGCACTTAAAGCACCTTCAGAGAGAAAAAAAAAAAAAATCTCTTGAAGGCCATGAAAGATAAAAATACAAATTATAGAAAATTTTATATCAGTCAGTCATAGTTATCTATCTCACCAATAAATAGGCAACACAGGATAAATAATTCTCGTGGGATGTATGCCATTCCATGCATCATTACACAGGAAATGTGGGATTGAAAAACATCGATATTCTTGGCTAACTTGCTAGGAATGCTAGTTCTGTGTGAACCCTTAAGCGTCAGCATTCATTTTGTAGGTAGGAGGTATTTGGTGGTCTTTCAGCATACAGGATCTCTTCTGGGAATCTATCTTGCACTGGTATTTGACAGATGCCTTATTTGTAGCAGAGCTATCTTTTGAAGAAAAAAAGTCATTGTAGACTCTGAGCAATACTATTTTCTTCCAGTTTTGCATATCAACTGTCATCATGGCATTAGATTATTACCAATTACATTTAGGGTTTCTCTTTCACTTTGGTTTTTCATTTCTTTAAAACCTCTACAACATTGCTCTAGAAACAAGTTATGAGGTTACAAAATTATGATATATGCTTTAGCAGTTCACAGGAATTAAGAATATGAAAAGATGTGTTTTTAAGTATATTTAAAATATTATTAGCATGCTGCATTTTTTCCTAGAGAAACAAGTATTCAGATATTCAGAACCTGAAAATTACATTGTTAACTCTGTCATTAGTGATCATTTGTAACCACATTTTCTCATAATAATTCTAAGAATTAAAAATACATGAAAATTGTCTTGATTGAAAGAGTTTCAGATATTCAAAATAACTCATGTTTAATCATTTAACATTTATAGGAAATCTCAGGATTCCGAGAAGGTTAAAATGAATTAGATAAGTTGTAGCATCTCGGTTAGGAAGATTTTTGGTAATTATTTTAAATACTCATTTTCTTTGGTAACACAAATCTGGCAATAGGTCCAACTATTTCAGTATGAAACTCTACTTTGAAATTAAAAACCTCAAATGATTAATTTAAAATATTCAAATGTGAACAACGGCAAAAAAGCCCCCAATTCTTTCAAGCTCTAGGTTATTAAGAGTTGTGTGATTCAAAGAATAATACATACAGTGCTGCAGTATGAACAACGTGGTGTCCATTAACACTGATGTAAATGTATTTTGACAGGTGATAGTGCACTTGAACTTTTTCACAATGTTTCCACAAATGTGCAAAAGAACCAAGCAGACAAACAAATGCTGTCCTTTTTATACAACCTTTAATATTCTTATATATTGTATTCAATGCCACCTTCTGTTCTTTCACAGCTAGTGTGAAGGATTGTAGAGGGCTACGCTCTCAAAGAGAAATATTTTTTATTATTTATCTACTCTTCTACTCTTGGTAGCTGATTGACTTATTGCAGCTTTCTGTTGGATGATGAAAAAACATCCACCTGCCTTTTTATTGTTGTTTTATTTTTATTTATTTTTTATTTTAAATAGATTACCCAAAACAAAGGCAGATAAAGTTCATTTTATGCCAGTGACAAACTAAGTGTTCATTTCCTTATCCCTGTAATAGTTGCAACAGACTTCTGTGGGTGGATAGTCTGGACACAGACAGTGTTCACAAATTCTTCATATAATATTTTAGTTATGAAAGAAATAAAAAATGTAAATAAAATTATCCAAACAACCCCCAAACCTCTGAAACAACAATGGACACAACAGATTTGAGCTCCAAAGAACTAGAAAAGGATTTTGTCTGAGACAAGCTACAGAGAGCAGAGTAAATATTTTTTGATACAATTCAATTCCGGCTTTATCTAGGACAGTAGACAGAAAAGTACCTCTGAAAAATTGAAAGCAAAATGTTGGGAAGTGCAGTTAGCTGGCTTTTCACTGAATATTTAAGCTCCTCCTTTCCAGCTTCAGCTCGGCTAAAAGGAAATTACTGACTGAGATAAATCACTGCTGTGCCTTTCACTGGTGTCCTTTGTATGGATTGGTTAGGAATGATGCATTTTAAAACGTGTGTTCTCAAAATGTCATACATTTCTGCGAGTATATGTATGACCTTTAGTCAAAGACAAAACCGTAAGATGTTAATTTGCAAATACTTGTTAGATATGCTGATGACAGCTGTTCATCGCTTACTGCAAGGAGTAATAGCAAGGATACAAATACGGAGAGTGGAGTTTGTATCATGAATCATGTCCCTTATACAGCCTTGTTTCCTAAGCAACTCCTCTAAAATCTGTGGTATTCACATTTGGTACTGAGGTGTTTTGGATTGGTCAATAAAAGTTGTGCTTTCCTCCCGTCATTCAAAATAGAATACACAGTGAAAAATTGGTGTGTTATGTTGCATTTGTCAGACAATGCACACTTAACACTTTCTCAAGAAACCCCAACTTTCATTTTTAAAAAGAGCAATTATCAACAAGATTTTTACTGGGGACATTGTTAATTCACCATAACTTGTTTTTAAAACTACTTTCAGGGATATCATCTTCAAGATGTGTATATTGTTTCTTCTCTTCCTGCACTGCACAATATCTTACCTGATTCTTAGTCCTGCTGATACTGGTGAGGGTTTCATTTTCAAGTAAATATTATTCTGGGCATGGCTGCAAAAAATTGTTTAAATGTGAAAATTGTTGTGCAGTATAACAATATGTTTTAATAGATATTTAAACTGACAATTTGTCTTGTGGTGTGAAATTCTGTTTTATCCAGCTCAAAGTCCAAAAAGTATTGATTCATATCAATAAAGTACAAGGTGTCTCTCTTTGGTGTCTGTTTGTAGCTTGTTCTGATGCTTTTAAAGTACATTAAAACTGAAATTTGTACTTCTCTGTAAAGTGTATTAAGAAAGTGTTGTGGACTCTTATTTCACCACCTGTATAATTGCTACTGAATACTGTGAACTGCCACTAAACACAGAATAAAAAGTATTTCTGTGTTTAAAAGTGACAGAATTGCTCTTTATAATATAAAATAACTCTCTGATGTCCCTGAACCGTAAATCAGAAATATTTTTAGGGAAATTTTGTATAATTTTTAAATGTCAAAAAAAGAAAAAGAGAGTTTTAGTTCACATCATGCTTTAGTTTAGGCTGACTCTTGCATTCCTTTCATATCTGATATTTCTCTCAGACTTTTGTGGACACACCCGAATTACTATAGTCTTCCAAATTAAGTTGAAAATATTATGTACTCCATGTACCACTGTTCTTCAAAGTAAAAGCTTCGACACTTGCTAGATTCTGCATGTGTTTGCTCTTATAGAAACAAAAAGAAACCCCCATTGTAAAATATCATCTGTTGGTTTGG
The DNA here is from genome assembly GCA_013397245.1 of Thryothorus ludovicianus. NCBI lineage: Eukaryota > Metazoa > Chordata > Aves > Passeriformes > Certhiidae > Thryothorus > Thryothorus ludovicianus. Next base: position 126,831 of record VZTB01006593.1, on the reverse strand, counting down.
TCTCAGTTCTCTTCCCAAGAACATTTTCTTCTGGAGTTTATACACTATTCATGCTTCAAAGTTAATTGTATATTTTGCCAGAACTGAAATCAAAATGGTAGGATTTTCTTGTACCTGCCTTGAAATGAAAGAATACCTGCTATTGTAGAATATTATTCACAGCAGGCATCCCATACATTTCCACAAAATTGCTAGACAGGAATACATAAGCTAACCAGATTTCTTGCAAAAAAAAAAGATTCCTAAACACCGTATCTGAACATGTAGGATTTTTCCAAATGTTATTTTATATATATTCTTATGGATCATTAGTCACTGAAGTATCTAATAGCATTCTTTATTGTGCTGAATGAGTATAAACTCAAATGCATGTGTAATTAGTGAAGCGTAAGGGAGACGCCCGCCTCAAAACTCTTATGAGTTGCTGATTGGTTTTGATTTGAAATGTATGTTTCTCTTGGTATATCAGCGAAATTAAAGCACTGAACTTACCACTCTTCTGCCCAGTAGAGCAGGACAGTGTAGCAATTAAACAAAAAGCCCAATAATAGCACTTCTATTTTTCCACCCAATTCAACAGAACTGAAAATGCTTAGGAAAACTTTCTGACCTAGGGTTCAAAAAGCAATAGGAATGTTTTCATTGCATTTTCCCCCTCAGAAGCACTGCTCACAATTAATCTTTTAAAAAATGTTAGAGAATAAATATCAACATGATAAAAATCAGCCAGTTGCCACTGAATTTTCTGCAGCCTTATAAAAATAGAAAAGCTTATTGTCCTGAATACAGACACTGATTTACTGAAGATCATTACTGAGGCGGTGTTTAGCTGCTGCTCTCTGTTTATACATTGAATATACTTTTTCTGTTCTGTCATAAATATTTTCAGAGCTTGGAGATACGGTATATAATTGCTTTTTATATATATTTTCATCAGTAACCATATAGTAGAGAATTTTTCACTTAATATATGTTTTAAACTAGATTTTCAAATTAATATGAAGATGAGAGTGCTCTTAGGTAATTGTCAAAGTTTGAACTATTTTCATGTTTCGATAATTTAAAAAAAAGAGGAAGAAAGCACCTCTTCTGGAAAAAAAAATAAAGTTTCAGGAAACAGTCAGAGAATGGTCAAATCTTAATTCTGAAACTGAGATCTTGTCCTGTTTTTCGAATTTCAAGGAGATAATGTTTTAAAATAGCAAAAAAGTCTTTTCTCTCTGAAAAAACATAATGACTCAAAAAAAAACCACCTGTAATTCCTGGGTGCTTGATACTCTGTTCCTCTTTGGTGGACGTCTACTACTACACTTGATAATCTCTGTACACACTGGAGATATTCAGTCATATTTAATAAAATGGGGAACACTGCTCGAAACAGGTTTATTATGTTAAAAGTTTGCCCTTTTTATGCTCCACGTAACAGGATAGAGTCATTGCAGGCTTCCCACTCCTAGTTCACAGCTATCTAAGTGCCAGAGAAACAGTCTGCCTCTGAATAAGCACAGTCCCTTGTCTGTGAAGGTTTGACTCATGCTTTTTCATTATTTAGCATCTGACACACTCCATCAAAGTTGCACTTCTTGTTGCATTACACTACACACTGGCATGACGCAGCAGCAGAGCACCCCACACACCGAGACATGGGACAAATTCATGACCAAAGAAAGGCCTGGGAGGGTATTTCTTCTTGCAATGACATTAGTAACAAATAAAAAATTTAATACTCTTGGGAAGTATTAAGTTCATGTTGCAACACAGTAGCCTGAATTGTGTCAAAAGGCTCTTAGAACACCCCAGCACCAAAAAGGAAAAATGTGTCTTGTTATCTGAGCTAACAGATGCAAGTGCATTTTATTATGTCTCTTTGCATTAGGAAGCAGCCATTAAATAAAAGCAAAGCTTTCTAAAGTGCCCCAGAGGGAATACACATGGAGGTGTGCTTCAAATGCCCTCTATGCTGTAAGTATTACTGCAAAGCTTGTTTCATACACAGTAACTTTTCTGCTTTCTCTTCCCTGCAAGTGACACTGCAGTTGAAATGATTTAATGCTGAATTATTCGCTTCTGAAATAATAGACACTATCCCTGTTCCCTAATGATAACATCATTGTTTGCAACAGATTCTTTATGACATATTAAACAGCAGAAGTCCCCCACGCAGCTGTCAGCTACTATTTTCTGGATAGGAAATATTTATGGATTCTTAAGGTATATATAGTAGAAAGAAATAACAAAGCAACTAACAAAAAAAAAAAGAAAAAAAAGCTGAACCCTTCTTGTATTATCTTATTTTTCAGAGTAGGTCACTGAGCACTGAAAATAAAACCTAATTACTCCCAGTTGAAAAGTTCAATGTCACTATTATGGTATGACCTACTTTCTGAAGCTCTGAAATTTTTGGCTGGGTGGATAATGGTTGAATATATTTTTTCACTATATGGGCAGCCCTTTGCATCATTTTTAATATACCACAAGAATCTGAACATTCACTTAAATAAATTGATACTATAATTAGAGGAATATATGGAAAATGTAGGTGAAGCATGACAAACAACAAAGTTTTACAATTATGTAGGGTTAGAATATGTATTTATTATTAGAATCAGATGTAAATTCCACTGTATAAATAGCATGAAAGAGAAATAATATCTCTAAGGAGTTAAAATGATTATCAAAATGAAGTAAATATAACACCCGCCATTAATTTCATAATAGGTATTTATGGACTCAGCATTTCAACATTTTTTATCTAATGACATTATTCATTTAAATTTTGATCCGTGCATGAATGTTTCCACTGCCCATTAGTTTTGTTTAGAAGTGAAGACTTGTCATTTTGTGAAAAATGGGAGTTATTAGGAGTTTGTTAGACTGCTCCTGATAGAAACTATGAAATTAAATCAAGTAACTGGCTGCTTTTCAATTTATTTTCCCCAGTATCTTGACTTTAAAAAAATATCTAAATATCTTTAGTGTTTTTACACAGAGCAAGTCTGTGCTAAACTTAGCACATTATCCTCAGACAGATATCCTACAGAGCTGAAATATGAGCAAACGACAGACTGAAATGTTTTAAAAAGATGGGCTTTTGACATGTAAGATAAGTACGACAAACTCAGTACTTATATAAATAAATGAATGCTGAATTGTTAAAATAGAAATATTTAAATTTATTTGTCTGCTGTGCTGTGAATAATAAATTTAAACTATCATGATTTGTGGCAGTGTAGAAGGGTATGCTAATTGCTTTCAGAATCTCAGGAACCAGAAAAAGTAATTACAAATTACTGGCTGAAGGAAACAGTTGGATGGAAAAGGTTCACAGTATATGGAGAGTATTATTAAAACTTTTTTTTTTGTCATAAACTGTATGAATACACTTTTTTGTTGAAGGTATTAGTATAAGTTGATTTCCTTTCAATTTTGATCAAACCTCCTGCATTTGCCCACAGCAGACACTGAACTTGTTCAAGTATAAGCAATTTGAAGAAAAACAATATTCATCCAAATGATTACTTAAAAACTACTCGTTTGTTTATTAACTGAGAAAAAGAATGACATAGATCATACTATAAAATATTTGTAATTAATATGTAACACATTAAAAATGTGACAGATATCGTGTTCATAAAGTACACCTTTCTAAAAATTAATTGTGGTGTCTAAAATCTTTGATTTTTAGGTAATTATATTCTATGTTCCGTATTTTATTTCCCTTCCAATGGGAGTAAAAGTTGTGCGCTTGCAGATGAGAAAGTCAATTGTATCTTAGGTTGCATAAAAAGCATGGCCTGCAGGTCAAGGGAGGTGATTCTGCCCCTCTATTTTTATTTTATGAGAGCTTGTAGAGAGCTGTGCCCAGCTCTGGGGTCCCCAGTGCAAGAAGGACATGGGCTTGTTAAAGTGGGTCCAGAGGGGGCCATGCCAGTGATCAGATGGCTCGAGCATCTCTGCTGTGCAGTTAGGATGGACAGCAGAACAGGTGCCCAGAGAAGCTGTGAATGCCCATTGCTGGAAGTGTTCAAGGCCATGCTGGATGGGGCTTGGAAAACTTGATCTAGTGAAAGCTGTCCTTGTCGTTGTCAGAGTGGTTGTACTAGATGATCTTTAAAGTTCCTCCCAACCAAGAACATTCTATGTTTTTTTCTATTTATAATTTGCCAGTGCCTTTTTTGTCAGAAAATATTAAAAGCAAAGGGGAAGAGGCACGAACCCAAAGTTGTTTTAAAAACTTACCACAGGTTTGGGCAGTATCTTTGCAGGAAATGTTTATAAGTGAAAAAATGAAGAATAATCAAAAAGAAATTAATATTGTACTCCTATATTTTCTGAAAAAAAAAAAAAAAGTTTAAAATTTGGAATGACTCTTTTATTATAATGAATGATAAAAAGTATCAAAAAATATAGTCTAATAAAATAAAGACTGTGCCAAGATGATTCACTGAATTGAATCATAAGAATGGTTTGGGCTGGAAGGAACCTTCCTTTAAAAACCATCTGCTCCAAACCCCTGCTTCAGGCAAGGATGCATTTTACTAGATCAGATTATTCAATGCCCATTCCATCAGACTTTGTATACCTCCAGTGATGGGACAAACATGCTTTCCATCTTTAAAAAGTTTGTCGTAATCTGTAAAAATTCATTTTATCCAGACTGAAGGACAGGAGTCCTTACAAATATGTAATTAAAAGGCAAATATTTCTATTCTGTGAAAAAAAAAAAGATGCTTAACTGAGAATTAAGAAGACTATTTTAGCTTAGATAATAAGCTAAGGGATATTTAAGGACCTCCCATCACAAGCCATCTTAAATTAAAAAAAAAAGCCTTCAATGGATGATTTCAGTGTTATCAATTGTCTTTGGTTTTAATCTAAAATTTTATTGTAATTCTTAGGCTGCTTCCCATGGTCATCTAAATTGATCTTTTGTTGGAATTATATTAGAATGAAGTGAGTAGAGATCATGGATAAAAAAATCTCACATTGAGCAATTAAGTTTCATAAGTAGACAGATTTCACTCTTCATATGTTATTTATCCAGTAATTTTCAAGTCATAAAATAAAATGTTTCAGATTCCATCTTTTCATATCTAAGCCTTAATACATATATATAACTATAGAAATGCTGCAGCTATAGCTATGTAACTATAATGATGACTCTTCCAGAAATGAGATGGCAGCTTCTATGCATTGAGACTAGTAAACAATCATTCACAAATTAGTTTACAGAAAAAAAAGGCTTTGCATCTCAGTTCTGATGTTTAAGATTTTCCTTTTTTTCGTTTTTTTTTTCCTTTTTTTTTTTTTATTTTGGTACATAGTCTGTTTAAGTTTTTTTCTACATATGGGGAAAAAAGCCATTCTAGCCTAATACAGCTAGTCATATTTTCAGAAGAATTTAAGAAGTCTATACAGCTAATAAATAACGCTACATAAGCAAAAATCCATCAAGTAATAATTCTCTGATTAGAAAAGAATGTGTGTTATTGTATAAAAGATGAAAAATCTATTGAATATCTAATTATCTGGAGGGTGTTTACTGTTTGAAGTGAATGTGTTTATGTGTGTTGCTCCCTTTAACTGTGTTATGAGCCATGATGTTTCAGCCTGGAGCTGAAACCTGCCTTTGAATCATCTGAAATGAATCTACAGACAATCCCTTTAAAACACAGAAATAACCAAAATAACAGCTTAGAGCTGAACTGCAAGACCTGAAATTCGTTTTTCTTTCTCTTTGTAGAGGTTGTCAATATTACTATAATCAATTAATGACAACTTTGTAAAATCAACTTTATCACAGCTACCTCCGGTGTGAGAACAAGTTACACATACCTTTAGAGGTGAAAGACACTATACATTTGACTACTTTTAGTCAAAACTTTATTAATCTTTACTTCATCTATGTCAGTTAGGCACAATATTTTTGAAATTAGATACTTTAATTGCTAGATATTTTGCAATGAAATTAATTTTTAATTTCCATTTTGTGTGACATAATTATGTAGAGACCATACATGTCCTTGCCGTGGTTTAAGAATGGCAATTTAGTGCCCTCAGTTTCATACCCTCATGGTCTTTCTCCTGCCCCCCTCCCTTTACCCTGGCTGCTGCCCCAAACCAGACCCTACCTACTCCCCCCCTTCTGGCTCTGAGAGAGGAGCTGAGAACTGAAGGCACAAAAAGGTGAAAATAGCAGGTTGAGAAGATCAATTTTATGGAAACAGTCATGAGATAAGAAAATTAAGAGTAATAGCAACAATATAAATAACGAAAATGTACAAAGAGAGGGTAATTTTCATGCAAAATTGCTCACCCACAGAGCCCAACCCGACACAGCAGGACTCTGAGATAATGAACAGTGGCTAATGATTTCTCCTCTTCTCCCATTTTTAGATGTTAAGTTATTTGTACAGAGGTTTGCATAGTGACACACTGCTACTGTTTTTGCAATAAGTAAGGGCATGTATTCTTGTATTTTTTTTATTTTAGTACTTCCTCAGAAAAAATTCATATCTCTGTAATCATATATCAAAATACATCAAATTAATTTTTCTGTGAAAAATTTTAATTTGAAGTTGGCTATGATTGAGATAAGGTGGCTTTTTTTTCGAAGATAAAATGTGGTTTTTAGCAAAGAAGGTAACATTAGGAAAATTATATTTGTCTTTGAGTTGATCTTTCAATTTAAAGCATTATGATGTTTTCTAGAAAAACATTGGCTCTTAGTAGCCAGCATTTGTTATTTTGAATCACGAAAAATGGTAGAAATATTTGGTATAGCTAAACATTTCCCCTTGGACTATGGGGAGTTTATTCTTCCCTCTGTCTTACAGCTCAGAGGTCTGAGAACCTGAAGATCACCGATTCTTACTCTGGAAAATGGAGGTACCATTCAGTACTTCAACCTTTTCCTCATTCTTAGTCATTATGTTTCCCCTCTGCATGCAGTAAAGGATGGAGATTGTCCTTAGTCATCCTTTTGTTGCTAATGTATTAACAGAAACATTTTTAATAGTCTTATGCACCAGTAGCCAGATTAAATCATTTTTGACTATTTGTTTATTAAATGATGTATCAAGATTGTATTTTTTTTGGCAAAATAATAAAGTTTATTCATACACCAAGCTTGTTTCCTGAAAGTGATGGTAGGACAAGATGACATGTGCGAATTCTGACCTTTTTTCCCATAAGATCAAACTGACTCTGATGAGGATGTCGACCTGGACAAAAAAATTCTTATTTCCTGCGGTTATAATTATTAGCCTATTTGTGTTTCTTGTCTCTTCAATTCAATAGTGACTGACATATAGATAAGAACTGAGTCGTTTTATATCACAGTATACAAGAATTATTTATCAAAAAAATTTAACTTAGATGATTCATGGTGGGTTTCCATTATGACCTGTTTATTTAAATTGCATCAGCAATTGACAGGCTAATCAGACAATAAATTAACTGAGATGATAATCTACTGTATATTGAATATTTTAAATGAATATACAATTGCAATTTATACTATTTATAAACTTATTTTTCTTTTGTTTTAACACTAATTTGCTACATCTCTGGTCCTGACTCACCTGAATCTTGATACAAGAATCATAATAATATGCACTGAAGCTTATGTGCTGCTAGAAATTCTGGCATGCATTTGCCACCTGCCAGTCCTGTACTGTAAATCTGACAGTTTTATTGATCTTCTCTGTTTATTTCTTCCCTCTTTTTCCATAAATAACATATTATGTTAGTTAAACAGAGGTCAGTGTCATCAACTGAGAAAATAAAAGGATTTGGAAGTTGCTGCATATATTTTAGATATTGTGGATTTGTTAGTCTTGCTTGTTCTTTCATCTGTTCTGTGCTTTCTTATTTAAGAAATTTAGGAATTATAACTTTAGGAGACATCAGAGCAAATGGTTCCAGAATACTACCCAAATTATCACCATCTGCAATTACTAACGGAAAAAAATATTTTGGCACCTAGATGATATGCAGAAAATAAAAATCTTCAAACCTGATTTTATTGTAATATGAACATTTCCTGAAGTAAATCATTACTCAGTGTTCATAATACTGGAAGATCCATTCATGTTAAAAGAATTTAATAAGATGAAAAGCAGAGATGATTGTAAAAACAAAACAAAAAAAATCTACCTTCATCTTCTTCCCTAAAGAAACTGAATTTCAGGAATACATATTATATGTAACTAATAAATATTTTCTTACAAAAATTATTTAGTGCTTCATGTTATAGCAGATTTGAAATAGCTGACAAATTGGAATGGCATTGTAAAAGCTAGTGGGTTTTGCTCACCTTGGGAAAGGAAAAGGTTGTGGAAGAAAATATTGTTAACTGGTGAGTTTAAGAAGTGTTGCTATTGCACTGTATTATTTTTTTTTTATAAAATTCTCCATCCCTGTAATATAGAGCGCTACCCTTCTTCTGGACATACTCTTTTTAGTCCAGAATTTTAGTAGTCTGAGATTTTAAGAAAAGTTTATAATTTTTAAGGGTAGTCTAATGCAGAATTGAAACTGAAACAATTCTCACATCTCTCATAGTCTATTGAATATGCAGCAATCTGTTTTGCAATTTAACTATGACTTTTGAAATTTTTTTGGTGAGAAATTGAAATCTTGGTTTCTGTTTATGAAAAAAAATATTCTTAGAGCTTTTTCTACTAATTTTGAACAAGTCACCTCAAGTCTTATGAGTTAAAGTCCTTTAGGCTTCGTTGGCTACATGTGTGTTCATGGATGTGATAAAATATCACTAGGAACTGGATCTCACCCATTTACAATTTTATTTTTAAATTATCAAGCTCCAAATTAATACCCCTGTATAATTTGAAAATTTGTAGAATCTGGTACCAATCCCAACAGGCACACTATACTGTACTAAGCCATTAAATTTTGTATTGGAAAATTTTTTAAACAAAATGACCAAGTCCATATTGTGCTAAGTGTCAAATTTAATTCATGAAAACAAAATATAGCTACCTGGACTGTTCTGTGAATTTTGCTGCATTTTGAAGCTATTTTGGAACCCTTTTCTTCTGATTCTTGCAGTTCTGCATGGATGTCTAAATAGGATATAATTTTGCATTACTCATTTCACTAATAGTGTTTTGGTTAGGATTTCTCAGTGAAATGGGCAGTCAAGCAAAAAGATGGATTCATCTTATAGCTTCCTGCCACAATTTTCAGCCAGTGCAGTGTACACCACTCAGGTCATGTAAAGCAGTTACTGCTTTCCAACTCCATTAAGTTCAAAATGCTTTGTTGGTTTCATAGCTGGATACTTCAAGGATTTAATTTGCTTCTTAAATTATCACATCATATTCTAATTTTTTTTTTCCCATTATCATTGTCCAGTTCCTATCCTTATCCCCTGCAGTATTATGTAATATCAGTGTAATCTGTGACTTGGTCTTCATCTTACTTTAGGGTTACAAGGGTGTGTGGACTACAAATGCAAAAATGAGGTAATATTCTGAAGGACTAATGAATTTTGAAGACAGATGGGAAGGGGAACATTTAATAAAAGAATTATGGGTAGAAAAAGAAAAAGGTTAAAAAAAGCATTCCCATAAACTGATGTCCTGACTTGACCAAAGTAAGTATTAGAGCTTCCTCTGCCTTCATCAGGGCCACGATCTCACTTACCTTGTCCATCTAACATTTTCTAAAACCAAAGAGTAACCTTGAGTTCAAACCAGTAGGAAACATGTTGACATAAATATAAATGTGGTTTTAATTAGAGCCAATGGATTATTAGAGTAATGGACTTTTTTTGTGAATTGATGAGCTGAAAACTCAGGAAAGCTTTTTATTAATTTGACTCAATTTAATTTAATTTAATTTTAACTTTTACACTGGCAGTAACAAATATTTTATTTAATGTCTGTTATTCTTTAATAGTTTGCCTTATAAAAATATGCTTTTAAAATAAAAAGCAATAAAACCTCCCATATGCTGTTGAATCAAAGTTCTAATCCATCTCAAAAATAATAAGCAAAAGAATATGGAATATGAGGTGTTTCTAAACTTTTTTTGCTTATTGTGTAGATGAAACCTTTAATTAAGCCTTTTGTGTCTATCCCAATGGGACATAAGGATGAGCCTGAACTGTGTGCAGTGCACATTCAAACAGTTTCATCTTCCTTATGCTCTAAGCCAGAGTCATAAACATATAGGTAAGAGAAAGAAATAGCATGATTTTATCATAAGTAAAATGTTTATACATTTGTATTCCTAACATTTTGGGACAGCTGGCATTTGTTTGTGCATTATTTTGCTCTTTCCTCTTAACCATGAGGTATCATTGTTTTCATTTGGTATTGATTTCACTGTTACGCTATTTAAATGTTTCTTGGTCTCAGGGCCTTTGATGCCAGAGAAAAATGTTTCTGAGGAGTGTCCTCATTTACCATACACACTCGTGTGTCCGACATTTAAAGGTTTAGGGATTCATCCCAAATGCAATGAAGAAATCATCATACTCTAGGGTAATGGGAGAATTTTGGCTAGCTTCTTGAGAGACCATTGCATCCAATGAGAAATTCTGGATCTCTCAGAGGGTACTTGGGGTAGGGAGAACCCTGAGGGTGTGGGCGAGGAACGAGAAGTCTCATGGCACCCTCAGGGTCAGGCACAACATGGATGTTCACATTCGGCTCAGTTTCACTGAAGATATTTTTATTTTATGACAAAACATCTGAGGTAAAGCAGTGCAAGACAGGTAAAGAACCCATAAAAGAAGCACACTTGTCGAGGGAAGGTTGACCCAAAGATAGAAGAGAAAAAGCACTGCATTGCAAAGTTATAAATGTCCAAGGAAAATGTCATCAGGAGACAGTAAATCAGAAATATCAAGGTCAGATACTCGAAGAATTAGTGGGGGCTGATCTGTCCCCACTAGACTGGAAAATGGTTGACTTGCAAAGATCAAGTTATGGCATCAGGTACAAGGAACATGTAGTTTTAGCTTAGCATACCACTTGACCTGGCTATTCTATATATAATTAAATTTAAAATTGCTTTTTATACCTAAAGAGTACAAATTTCAAGCCATACCATTCTATGATTCTGTGATATCATGTTCATGTGGCCTAAGTCTGCATGGTAGAAGAAACAGGAACAAAAATGACCTGATATATTCTATGTACAAAACTAACTGCATATCATGCATGAAACTTCTTTAGGAAATAACAATACTTTCAGTGTCTATTTCACAAAGCAACTCTGAGGGCTTGTCTCTGATATTAGATACTGTGTGTTCTCCTTGTCAGAGAATACCTTTGTGGAGGATTCTGACATCTACTTTTCTAGACAGAATTGTAAAGGTAGGTAAATGTCAATAATAAGAAGTAAAATGCAGTGATAGCCAGTTCCCCCAGATAAGACTTTTTGAATGGAAAATGGTGAGCAACATTTTGTTTCTCTTGTCTTCCCTCCTTCTTAATCTGTGTCTCAAATGACTCATGTACCTATCAAGAATATCAGAAAAATATCAGTTCCATGTCCTATCATAGCCATTGTGAACACAAGGAATGAATCATTAAAATTATACGTCATTTTTGTCTAGGATAGCATTCACGGGAAGGATTTGTCACATTAATATGAGAGAACAGAAGAGAGGGTCTCCTTTTTGCAATATACAGGAATTGAATATTAATTGGTGACATCACAGACTTCTGTTGACAGTACACCTGTCCTTGTAATCTCCCTATGTTTAGCAGTGTTTACTTTACACATCCAATCATCCATGGCTGTGGGTGAACCACTCATGTTTGGAAACGGTATCTTCCTTTTTTATCCTGTAGCAAAACAGTAGCTTTATATACAGTAGCTGCCCTTCCAAGACCAAATTTAAACAATAACATTTTTTTGAGGATTTAGTGATTAATTTCTGAAAATAGGCATCTAGATTCTAGGAAAGGAAAAAAGTACAGGTCTTATGCATAAATTTGAAGACTGAAACTTTTAAAATGGCTTCTGGCTGATATTTATCAGGAAAATTGGGAAAAAATACGGCAGTTTTGAACTACAAAAAATATATGGGTGCTGCAGCAAAGGATCATATTTTTCTCCTTTTTTTTCTTTTTTTTTTTTTTTTTAATCTGGCTGACTATTTTGGGGCTTTTGGAATATCATTGTTACTGAAAACCAATTCATTTGCAATAAATGTATCATCAGAAAAGTCAGTTTAGAAGGTGAACACAATCTCTAGATATGTGATAGAGACTGAAAAGAAAGCATAAAAACAGTCAGTGGTTTGCCTGTTGTATTTAATTCTCCTGAAGCCACAGTGCAGAGTGGAATCCTGTGCTGACAGACAATGATAGTACAGATTTGATCCCTAAAATGCTCGGACACATTTAAATAAGCATGTTTTCATATCGAATAATTGTGATTAAAATACTAAAAATATTTTCAAATTCTTATTAAACCAAAAGTGTTTGTTCAAGCAAAACAGATAAAATTGTTAAGTCTTCAATAGATTAAGGGTTAAAATTGCCTGATGTGGGTTAATCTATTAGGTTCCTTCTGTGGCAAATAAAAGAATTACAGCACCTAAACTGTTTGTTGGAATGTGCCTCAGAAGGAACAGCTATTGATGCTAAAATGAAACTTGCACTAAGATTTGAAATACCTCCTCAAAGTGTGTGTTCCATCAACATTTTGACTTATGTCCTCTTTGCTGAAGAGAGTTTTGAGAAAATCTAGGAGACGGCCTATTAGAAATCTATACAATAAGCTGAGCTCAGCTTTCATTTTGGTTCCATTCCAGCTTGTAAACTTTTATTCTATTGAT
>VZTB01006593.1:32184-108891 GCA_013397245.1 Thryothorus ludovicianus | reverse complement strand
CGCTCCAGGGTCTCAATGTCCTTCCCAAACTGAGGGGCCAGAACTGGACACTGCACTCAGCAGTGCCCAGTACAGGGGGAGAATGACCTCCCTGCTGCTGCTGGCCACACCATTCCTGATCCAGGCCAGGATGCCCTTGGCCTTCTTGGCCCCCAGGGCACAGCTGGCTCATGTTCAGCTGCTGTCACCAGCACCCCCAGGTCCCTTTGTGCCTGGGCACTGTCCAGCCACACCGACCCCAGCCTGCATCCATAGTGGTTCAGTAAATAATAGGTATACCATGAGCTTTATGCTGAATGAAGACAGAGGCTGTGTGGAAATGGAAATTAAATTTCTATGGAAGGTCAAAAGTTGCTGCAAAATTAGACTTGCTTCTAATAAATCCTGAAGACACTGCAGAAAAATATATTTTACATGTTTTTTCCCCATCCTTTCTGTTCACGTTAAATGTACCATGGATAGGAAGAAAAGAGAGTTTATGGAACTCCATGTTAAAATAGCAAATTTCTACAAATCAAATGAGAAGTTAATTGTTAAACGCTTCTGTGTTTAAAACACAAGTATTAACACTCTTGCATGAAAATCAATGACAGGACTATGTTGACAGAGATAATATAAGCTTTATAATAATCTTTCCTTCCCAAATTCCATCTGGCACATGGGAATGCAGGAGTCCCCTCTGAATGGAGACCATCAGGGCACGGAGTTGGTTGCTGCAGAATCAGGAAGCACTAGTGCCTCTCCCTGGGGACTGGGGATGGATGGTGTGTCCTTATGGGGGACTTGGATTCCCCAGGAAGGTTGCTGCAGATGAAGTTGTGTTCAGTGTATGAACTTGTATACTGTGGGAAGTGAGATGGGAGCACGTGGAAAGCATGTTCATTCTCCAGTCAAGTAAGGTATCTGTTGGGTAGTAGAATTTAGGATTTGCATTATAAAGCAATTAATCCAGTACTGGTATGTTACTAGATAACTTTATCTAATTGCTTTTGGAGGGTGAGCATCAATATGCTAGTGGCTACTGCTGCATGTACTTTGGGCCACCATAAGGAAGGCAAATGGCTTCTTGCTTTATACTTTTGGAAGTTCCTAAAGTGTTGTAAAAATCACTAATGATACTTACACTGTCCAAAGGAAAAGTAACATTTCCTCATCACTCCCACAGAAACAACACCCTCGCATGTGTTTAAATATGGGTTTTGAGATGTTGGCTTAACTTTTTTTCTTTTCTTTCAATTTTGGTTACTTGTTATTCCTGGTTGCAGTCTGAAATAATAGAAATCGTTCTTTTAAAAAAATACAATTTACGAGTCAGAGAAAAGAAACTGAAGAAAAGTGGCATATAATTATCCGTACATAATTGGAGAATACAATAGACATATTGGTTGCAGGTGGCTGACAGTAAGATAGCTAAGACGAAGTAAACACTATTAGTAAAGTTCCAATTATTAAGTGTTGCATGCAAAATTAGTATGTGACAAAAGAATCACAAAATAAGGAATTAATATGAAGAAAACTAAACAAAATAACCAAGTTGTTTTTATGCTTTATATTATCAGAGTCTTTTTGTGACAAGGCTTTCTGATGTTTGACTTGGCTGCGCAGTGTGAGAGACTATTAACTAGTCTCAAAAAGAGGCATTCAGAGTCCAAAAGAATCCTTTTGAATTGAGGAAAAGCTCAAAATTGGTCAGCATTGATAAAAACTCACTTGCACCCACCCGGAGAGTAGACCCGGTGATAGAGTATCATCTAAAATTAATGATTTGTCTTAATGGTTCTTGTTCACAGAAATGTATAAAGATATTGACTTTGCTTGGTGCCTTGCCTTACTGTAATAGTCACATAATAAAGATTTATATTTTATGGAGACTACATCTTATTGTATGAAGTTTATGAGTCTTTTGATATCAAATAGACTACATGGAAACCAATTTTGGGAGCACCAGAATTTCAACTGTTAGGAACAAATTTTGGCTCACAAGATTGCTGTTTTTCTTTCTCTTTCAGCTGACAGGTCAAGGTGGATATTTGCAAAATTGCATTGTGTCTTTCAGGCTAGTTAAGCACACTGTAACACAGAGCCACCTCAGCTAGTTCATCTTGTGCTGAGCTGGGAAAGGAATGAACAGAAAACAGAGCTTAAAGACAGGAAGCCAGTGATGACAGGCAACAGCAGAGCGGGGTAGCTGGCACAAATTGGACTTTGTGTCGTTTACCTTGCTGCCAGACCTGATATGAAAAGGCTGAAAAGCACAGTGCTTCCTAGCTTGGATTTCTCTGTGGCCTTCTTAGAATGAGTAAGACTCCATGTTAGTCTGAGTGTTAAGTACCTCTGTTCCCCACTGTAGAGGACAAATGTGCCTCGAGGTACCTGTTGTTTTTCAGGACCACTGTTGACATTTTCACAGTATTTGCTCTCCTTGTTGGTACAATATCAGGCTGTTAGAAGAACTCACTTGACAGTCCTAAGTAACTCATAGGGATCATTATAAAGGGTCTTGTGAGACTGTAGGAGAGTATGGAGCTGACACAGTGCTCTCACACCACAGTCTTGAGGATAACTTTTATAAATTTTTGTGAGATTACACAATTCTCAAGTGCTATTGGAAACCTCACATTTTCTATAAAATATTATGACAAAAAATAAGAGATTGGAATAGGCTTCCTTTTAATCACTGAGATTATTTTCAATATCTTATTATTTCTCCTGTTTTAAATAGCTGCATGATACAATTTGAATCAGCTGAAGCAAAACATTTGACCTAATCTCATAAAAAGTGATTATAAAAATAAATCAAAATCTCTTTTCAATATTTAGAAGATGAAGGCTAATACCCAAAATATTTTGAAAGAAAAAAATTAATGTGGTTACTGTGGGTATTTTTCCTGACATGAGACCTACATTTGTAATTTATTTGTCTGCTTCAGAGTTTATATAGAATAGATTTTGCATAGCTGATTATAAGGTCTTTATGCATAACAGAATATTGGCAATCATTTACAATTACTATCGTTTAGTTTGTTGTTTTTTTTTCAGTTATGTTTACAACTTTCCTTGTCAGTGAAGCAATATTAAGGAAAACTATTGTCTTGAGATGATTAAACCTTCAGTGTCTTTGATTCTTTTTCTTTTTAGATTTGAATCTGGCAAAATGTATTTTGCAGAAAAAGCTTAGAGTAAGTCCAAGTATGGCCAGGCTGACTGCTGAGTAAATGCTAAACTTGTTGATATTTGAGTTACTATGTAGAGAGAGTGAAGTTAATGTTCTTCATTCATTGGATAGACACTAAAATTTTCATGTATGAGGAACTGTAGACCCTAAAGGTTTATTTTGTATAAATAAAAATCTTTGAAAAATCCTTTTTTTTCCTATAGGAGAGACTTTGTACCATGAATTTAATGTTAATAATGATTTTAAAAAAGTAAATAAAATAAACGACAGAATATACATGTTCCTAAGTGTGATACATAAATTCAAGTTCCTCAATAATTTAAAAATATGTTGTTGGAAGGAGATCTGAAGAAATATGTAGCCTACTCAGGGATTTACATGGAGTGGTGGTTTCTAAGCACACCATTAGAATTCTTCTCATATTTTACTGAGTCTCAATGCAGCAATCATTGAAGACTTCAATGGGTCTTTAAATGTCTTAGAAATATTAATTATTTGATTGTGTGACTTATTTTTTCCAGTAATAACTAGTGAACACAGAAAATATTTTTAACTTTTCTGAAATTACATCTACTTTTTAACTTAAAATTATCACTGTGTATTTCAACTACTTTTTTTTTTGTGTAACATCTCTGTATCTTGTTTGGGAGATGTTCTAACTCAAAGGGAACAAAATAGAAAAGTTATCTTTAATTCATAGACAAACTACATATAACTATCATTCGAAGAAATTTTTCATTATTTTGATGTATCAAATTTAGTCTTCTTCTTTGGGGACTTCAATTCTAGAATACAAAATGTTCTTAGAGTGAAAATTATTTAATCTATACTGTGACTGTTTTGTGCTCTGAATTTTGTGTTGGAGCAGTGGACAGAGATTTTTTCCCTGTTATAAAAAGTATCCACCAAAACTGATGCTGGGAAGTGAAGGTCCTTATGGTAGAGGATGTCTCTGCCTGCTTTGAGTCCCAAGATTAATATAAGAATACATTTGTGAGACTCTTACTTATCTGCCCCTAGTACTCTTATTAGATATTGATGAATATACTCACAGTCACTTCATACAAATACAGAAAAGATAAAATTATATATACACACACATACACACTTTATATTGCAAGAAATATATGTGTGTGCATTTCTATATATTCCTATTGATACAGAGATATTCCTTTCCTCAAAGAATTTATGCTTTTGTAAGAAGTTCCTCTTCATCTTTCTCATAGACTCCCTTCAGGTACTGGAAGGCTGCTATTAGGTCACTCCAGAGCCTTCTCCTCTCCAGGCTGAATAAATATAATTTTCACAGCCTCTCCTCATAGGAGAGGTGCTCCAGTCCTCTGATCATCTTGGTGGCCCTCCTCTGGAGTTTCTCCAATAGGTCGAAGTAATTCCTGTGCTGGGGAACCCCAGAGCTGGATGCAGCATTGCATGTGGTGTCTCACCGGAGCAGAGCAGAGGGGCAGAATCCCCACCCTCCCCTGCTGGCCACACTACTTTGGATACAGCCCAGGACACGTTTGACTTTCTGGGCTGTGAGTGCACATGGCTGGGTCATGTCCAGCCTCTCATCCACCACTACCTCAAGTCTTTGTCAGGGCTGCTCTTGGTCTGTTCGTCCCCAGTGTTACTACAGGGGAAAGCACCAACTCAGATACAGCACCTTGTACTTGATCTTGTTGAGTCTCATGGGATTCCCAAGGGCCCTCTCCTTGAGCTTGTCCTCTGGATGGCATCCTGTCCTTCTGGTGTGTGAACTACACCACTCAGCTTGGTGTCATCTGAAAATTTGCTGAGGATGCACTGAATCCCTTTATCTACATCATTAATGAGGGCAACAAATAACAGTGGTCCCAGTACAGGCCCCTGAGGGACATCATTTGTCACTGATGTCCATTGGGACTCTGAGCCATTGGACATTACCCTCTGGATATGGCCATCCAACAACTTTCTTATCCATCTAACAATTGCCTCATCTCTCTCTAGTTTAGAGAGAATGATGGAGGGTGCGGTAACAGGAAAATATTTGGATAAGATTGAATGAAGTAAATAAAAAACAAGGTTAAAAATAAAATGAGAGGAGAGTTCACACATAACATGATAATGAATATAGCCCACTACAGTGATGTAGCCTACACCAATATTAACAGGTAGCACTGGGAATTACTTGTTGATATGTAGAGGGAAATGTGTAGTACTAAAGACCTGAAAACTGCCTACCTATGTGTTGGGTTTTTTTCACTTCAGACTACTTCTGGACTGATGATCAAAATTTCCTTTAGTGATTGATTTGAGCATGCTAAGCAAAGTCCCAAATTACACTCTCCAGAAGACTTGCTGTTGAAAGGCCTCCAGGTCATATACTCTAAGACCACACCAAAATGAAACAAAACCTAACAGATCACACCTACATCTTCTTTCGGATCAGGTATAAATTTGGAAAAAAATTCCCCAGCTGTTTTTCCTCATTCTTCCTTGCTTCTTATTGCAGGGAAATCTTGGGAAGCAGAAAATGTGTCCTTTTAGATGAAACTAAACTGAAATGGGCTTTACAGATACCAATGTCAGAACAGACTAGAGCTGTTTCAAGGCCACTTTCTTCTGGGTTGGATCCTCAGCAACTTATTTCTCTTCATGGAATGGCTCCTACTCCACTGTGCTCCTTGCTCTGCATGGATGTGTGGAAGACTTGCTTCTGGCACACGTTCCTGGTCAGGCTGAACTGCTAATATTAATGTATCCATAGAAATTAAAGTCTGTTTTGTTTGAATTGCGATAAATATCAACAAATTATTATTAAAATAACTAAAACAATTCTACTAGAAGACAGAACAGATTTTGATACCAAGACTGTCTTTGAATTTACATAGTCATAAAACGCATTTCTGCTATTTGTCATCACGTATTTTATGATGACAATAACTCTTCAAGTACTGCTGACAAAATTATTTGCACTACTTCTAAATATGAACTAGTTTATAATTAGTTCAAGAACAGAATTTGACCTTGGGCTGTAGAAGAGTTGTGAATGAAGGAAATATGTCAACAGCATGCCTAAAAATAAGAAAGGAAATAGAATACTGAATTTTCAATTGACAATGATTGATATGTATGCATCTCTATAAAAATGAATGAGCAAGAGTTTTCTAAACACTGGCAAAAATTCATTAATAATAAATAATGAGGAAAAAATAATTGACTAAATATTTGACAATGAGAAAATTTGATGTAATAATTATTGTTCAGAAGGAGGAATGTGAGACAAAAACAAAGTAACTTTGAATGGAGTCCAGAATTTGATCCAAAGCCTTTGAAGTCAGTAGGAAGCCACTGGCTTCCATATACTTTTTGGCAGCCTTGTACTGTATTCTCTGTGGGAGGAATCTGGCACATCTTTCAGTTACTCCATAACTCAGTCTCAGTCTTATAGTACTGCTTCAATAGTTCATTCCTTTACCCATCTTCCTAAATTAATCTCACGATAATCCATTTTATAGACTCGTTCTGACCTCTCTCATCACTATGGTGCTTGTGACCTAAATGGTGATTTGAATAAGATTCCCATGTATTTGTCTTTCCTCCCCAGAGTACAGAACATTTCCTAGAGTCAGCACTAAAAAAGAGTAACTTACTAGGTAAAGTGATTTTTATAATAGCAATGAATCAATTAACTTTTTTAAATGAAATCTTTTGGTTATAGATGGTTACATTTCTGCCAGCCTTATTTTCTGCTTCACACTCTATCTGACAAGATAAACATTTACCGCCTATCTGGCATTCCTACCCTTCACTAAATCACGTCCTCTATTTTTTCCCAGGAATGTCAGGTCCTCAAGGAATAGGCAAACCAAAGAGAGTTCTAATATCTTCATGTCTTTAGAGAAAGAGCTGGTGCTGCTCAGCAGAAGTGGCAGAAGGGTTGCTACACTGTGAGATCCACAGCTGAGAGACCTGAGAGCTCCCTTATCTCTACAGCCATTCTGCCAGGTGTAGCTTGTGCTCCCATAGGATCTGGGCAAAGCTGAGCAGCCCTTCAGCTGGCTGGGCCTCCATCCACGTCATCGTTTCTGGCTGTGAAACAACTACACAACAGCACAACAATCCATGTGATTTTAATAATCCAATAATTTTAAAGCAACGGAGGCTTTCCTGAAGCAGACAGGACCAGTCTCGTGCTGGTCCATTGGTAAAACAACAAACCTGAGAAATGCATGAGATTTGAACTAAACCAAACAAAAACAACCCATGGAAAAACAAAACCAAAACAAAGCTACGTGAAACAAAACTAACAAAACAACGCAAAGCTCAAACTTTTAGCCATTTTTTATTTAATATTGTTTAAGGTATAGGAAGCTTTTCACAGTAACTCATCTTTCCTCAGTAGTTTTTAAAATGAAATGTTTTAATAATGAATGTTTATAAAAGGCAAAATATATATCAGAATAAAAAAATGTGATTTGGATGGAAATGATATTCATTTAATTTGCATAACAGGATACATTATTTTAAGCATAG
The DNA here is from genome assembly GCA_013397245.1 of Thryothorus ludovicianus. Taxonomy (NCBI): domain Eukaryota; kingdom Metazoa; phylum Chordata; class Aves; order Passeriformes; family Certhiidae; genus Thryothorus; species Thryothorus ludovicianus. The sequence goes on along the minus strand of VZTB01006593.1, from coordinate 101,201 downwards.
AATTTTGAATGTGCAAGTTCTGTACTTCACTACAGGGTTGCTTCTACCTGATGGTACTGATTTTATTGTTTCTGACTGATTTATAGGGCTAAAATAATTTTTTTTCTGTTACTTGTGTTGTCTTGGAATCTAACTAGTTCAATTTACAAAAGAAGGCAAAAGAAATGACCAAAAAAAGTAAAGGATATATTGCTAGGTCTGTTAGTGAGGTTTCAGTATGTATTTTTTGTTCTTTAGTTTTTTAGGTTTTTTCCCTTTAATGAACTGGAAGATCATTTGACATTCATTTGACATTCATACGACAACACTCTATGGTTCTTATAGAGTATTCTGAACACATGCAAATTATACGTGCGAACCAATGGCTGCTAAGTGAATCATCCCAGCCAAATAACTAGTACTGATGGACATTCATCCTAACAAAAAAATTTAGGTGAAGGGATGAGGAAGTAGGATTACAAAAATGCAACTGTCATTGTTAAAAATTAATTAGATAGAAAAGATTTCAAATTTGATAGGTGACCACATGAGCAAAATACAAGTAATCAGGTTTAGAGAATAAACGAAGTAGATACATGGCTGCTGACAGGTAAAAAATCCATATGTGTATCACAGAAGAGCAGTCATAAACTAATACATATGCATATGACATATAAAGGTAAGATAAATATTTTTAAAAAATATTTATTTTTAAGCTTTCATATGTCAGAGAGGACTCTTACATTACTATTTCTATTATAATGAATATAATTTGAAATATTTTATCTTTTTTTCTTCCTCTCTTCTGATTCACTATTTTAAGAAAAATCATACGAAACTTTATAGTATTCTTGCTTGTACAAAGTGAATAAAATTGCATGGGTTTTCTAAATTTCCTGAAAATATAACCTCTTCTTACCTTAAAATATAGTTTATACATAGAGGTAAAGTAAATAATTTCTCTTTTTCTATTTTTTTTTTCTTTTGAGAGGAAAAATCCCAAAGAACTTGTGGTTTGTTGCTCACAGAGATAAATTTATTTGGATTTTTGAATGTCAGATTATTGCAAAACAGATTTGTACCAGCTCATGTTCAGAAGCACTCGGGCTTATACAAACAGAAAAAATCACACCCTGAGAATGCAAACACAAGTTGTTCTAGAATTCCTCTTAGTTGTCTTAGAAGACTTTGTAAGCCACAGTATGGTAAAAGGAGAACTATCTGTGAAATTTAAGTTAAATTGACGCAGTTAGTTGTTTTCCTTTACAGAGTCAAAAATAAACAACTGAGGCAAGAGAAAAATGCAGTAAGATTCTGAAAACTTGTATTTCTCTTTTCTCCTAGCAGGTGCCAAAACAGTTCTCTAAATTATAGCTGCACGGGTAATATCTGAAGTAAAACAAACACAGAAATATAATCCCCCCCATGGCATACAGCTCCCAGGAAAAAAAAAAAAAGGATAATAGGAGCTCAATTACTGATTGTTCCTCTCAATCTTTGTTACTTCTTTCTTGTGAAAAAAAAAAAAAGTATAGGAGAAAAATAACAGCATTCTAGTTGTTTCAGAAGTAAAACTAGATGCACTTTGAGGCATACTTTCTTGGAGTCCATTACCTCTCAGTGAAAAAATGGAAAAGGCAGACCTCTGGAAACCCTACAGATCCTGAGTACTATAATGGGAGAAGTTGTTTTTAAGTAATTCTTCACTAAAAAGTAGATAGTCAGGTAGCATGTAAATTTGAACAGCTAAATGAGTAATAAAGAAAATAATAATTGGAGACATCCTGCCAAATAAGTGCATCAGATATATTTCAGTCTGTTATGGGCTAAACAGTTATATGACTTGTTTGGTCAGTTGCAAGTTAATTGTAGGAATGTGACATAATATCAAATAAAATTAGTACTGGTCTGTCAGCCACACTTTAATCAAAACAAAAAGACTCAATTAGTTACCACAGTTATTTCCTACTGCATTTTAGGTTTATTTGTTACATTCTTGGGATGAAAATCAGAATTCTGATTAAATATATCTTTTAGTAAATCATCAAATAATAAGACTTTTTCATATTAATATATTAAAGCCTTAAAAATTTGTTTGAAGTTTTGCTCCACTAACTGATAATAATTGATTTTAACAGGACTTCAGTAAATGAGGAATTTTCAGCGTGCAGAAAAGAAAGAACTTATTCCCTGACCAAGTCCTGAAGTAGACATAAAACTTGTAGAAAGGTACATGGAATGTGAACACCATCTTACATTATTTCTTATAATACTTGAATCTGATTATTTGGAAGCATTTGTTTTATATTTATGATATTTGAATTTACTTCCCTTTGAATGCTCCCTGCCATTGTCCCTTGCACAGTTCTGGACAACATTTTCAATGAGATTTTCTGAGTCTACCTTTTCTACCTGTAGTTGCTGGTGCAGGTTTTGGATGTTCATACCTTTTTTTGCCCACATGTAGGAAGAAGTAGAATGTGGTCATATGTGAAAAATGTATATAAGAGAGAATACAAACAGAATCATAACTTCTACTGGAGTAGAAGGATTGTATCTTATCTGATACCTTAGATTATCACTTTCATTTTTGATATCCTGTGGTGTTTTAGTGTTTAGCTTTCAGTTTCATATTAAGTGCTACTGAGTTCTCTTCACAGAGTAGAGAGACAAAACAATTCCTTCTCTAGCTCAATACCAAGGACAACTTTTAAGCCCAAGAATGAAAACAATGCTCAAGTGAGAAGAAAAAACCAGGAGGATGGAGCTTCATAACCTGAAGCTATGGTTGGACAATTGATTCCAATATGCTGATGGACCAGAACTTATAAAAGTTCACGATCTTGTGATCAGATGTCCATTTTGTGACCATTTTGGGGCATTTTGGGTGTGGTCCGGCTGGACTCTTGTGTGGCCAGGTGTACTCATTGAGGCCTTTAATAAATACCCCTTATTCTCTTGCTCTGTCTAGTCTCTGTTCCAGGTCAGCCTCCAGAAGGCAAAATATCAATAACTATGGTCTCAGTAGTAAACAGACTTAAGTAACCCTGCATGTAAATATTGGTTCACAAATATTTTTCATCTAGTAAATTGAGCGGTGAAAACCAAAAAGTGTCAGAGAATTATGCACACATATTTGCACAGAGAAATAATACAAAAAATTGCAGTTTGTTCTACTATTTACAAAAAATGAAGCATATAAAATGTCCATAATTATTTTCTAGTTATGAAAGAGCACATCTAGAGGATCTGGTTAAAAGACTCAACTTACTAATGGTACTTAAATCTTTCAGTGACCCAGGGCTTCCATGGATGTTCAAGATTTCTTGCCCTTGCAATAGAGATAATAATTTCCTCTTACTTGAGTGAAGTACATTAAAGCTCTTAGCACATTTGAACTTAGGGTGTGAGTCTGTGTTTTAGGTGAACAGAGGAACAGTGAGCTTAAAAGGAAGCAATGACCAGAAAAGTGTGTGTTGAACTGCCTGAAAAATTTCTTTTTTTTTTTATTATCTCAGCCACACGGTTATCATACTCCCTCCTCCTCCTCCTCCAAAAAAAAGAAAAACTTCAACCAAAAAACCCACCAAGAGACAACAGAGAAAGCCTGACATATCTATCAAAACTAGTCTATCGAAACCAAATTCCATTTAGCTAGAGAATGTACAGTGCACTGGATTGTATTTCAAATGAATAAATGAATGACAACTCACTTCAGTTTTTCATTTAAGGCACAAAGCTGCAATCTATTCTGGTACTTAACACTGAAGAAGTATCACTGAATTAATAGAATTGTCTGAGTGAATGCTATTCACAGCATGAATGAGGATTGTAAAATAATTTTAATCTTGTTGGAATGACCAAGTGCTTCAGTCACATCACTGAAAAAGTTTCCTATATACTAATTCCTTGGTGTTTCAAACATAAATTTTTTATATCTAACCCCTCTCCCATGTCCCCTTCTTTAAATCAGTAAGTAATATATGAATAAGTTTAAAATAGTCCGATATTCTTATGCATTACATAAATAGAATTTTGAATAGTTACTTGGTGCAGTAAATCCTTGGTCAATGAATCCTAATTATTATTTTTAATTAAATACAAGATTATTATCTAGGATAGATTTAAAAATTTTATAGTAATATTTGGCAACTTCTCATCCTTCTGTTAATTCATTCTCCTAATTCAAAGGCCAGAAGTAACTTAATGACTCTTTTTCAAAGTCTAATAAGATACACTCTGAAGTTAATTTAATTTACTTGGTCTATAAGCAACATATCATTGTAGCTAAGCATTTTCATCAATGTACACTTAATGATTGAATGGATCACCACAGAAAATTGTATTAGCTTGACTACTGACTCCAACTGTAATCTAGTTCCTTTGTCAATTTCATCTTTTATACATAAAATGTATCTGAAATTATTTTAAAGATAATTATGTTTGGTTAGTAAATTTGCCAAAAGGCAAATTCCAGATTTTTTCCCCCCTTTATTTGTTTTATTTACCATTTCTTACCAATTTTATAATACTCATATAGTAGTCAGATCTTGTATTGTGTGAAGTACCCACCACAGAGAAAAAATTTTGGTAAAGACAACTTATTCAACTCTGTGAATACCCTCTCTGATGACATTCTCCTTGTTTCTATTTTGACAATAAACCAAAAAAAAATACACAATTATTGCTCATCTATATTGTCTTGAGGAACTTCAAATGAAGATAAATATTTACAAGTAATATTACCTTATATAGATTTTATGTACTCCAAAGTTTTGCTGTTGCTGCTGAAGTACCAACTCTCCGCAGAAAAAGAGAATAATTCAAAAATATATCAATGTATGCATTTAATACGCAAAGAATATTTATTTGACATTTGTGTAAAAGATATTCTGCTTGATTATAAAGTTATTGTCTAATGGTTCTTATTTAGAGCCATCACAGAATGACAGCATGGGTGAGGTTGGAAGGGACCAGAGGAGCTCATATGGTTCAGCCTCTCTGCTCCAGCATGGTCACCCCAGAACAGTACTGGAGTGTATCCAGATGGCTCTTAAATATCTCTAGTAAGGGGTACTCTCCAAAATCTCTCTGGCCACTCACAGTGAGAAGTTCTTCCTCTCTAATTTAGTCATGTTAACTTTGAAGGTTTGTGGGGACAGTGTCATAACTGGCTGTACACACTGGTACATGGTGAAAGTTCCTTCAAACATTTTGCACAGCACCTGAGTTTCACTACAGTTCTTGTTCTGTTACTCTCAATCTTTATCTCTCTATCTTGTCTATGTAGAAATATATCTGCCTGAGAGTAAGTTGTAAGCAGGACAAAAAAAAAAGAAAGAAGATAAGTAACTTAATGTATTTATATCTCTATTTTAATGATCAGGTATCAGTTTACTAAATATTTGGTGATACAAACTTGAAATTGTAGTTATTCTGATCTTTCAAACTTGTCTGGTGAAAACATCAAGTAGCCACATACATCTGTAAAAGTTGATACAATATGGGGTTTAAAAAAGAGGCCAGGTGGAATTTTTAGTACAATCCTTGGCTACCCTCTCTGGAAGGTAGTAAAATAAAAAAAAAACAACAAAAAAACCCCCTAAAAAGTGGTATAGTAGCTCTTAAAACCAATACTCAGAATAGTAACACTGTTACTAACTACGACTTGTCTTGTGCAATAGTCAGTAACAACGTCTAGAAATTAGTCTATTGTATAAAGTAATTAATATGTCTGTATTAAAGTTTAGGAGTCAGTGTACAGAAGGATTTAAAATGAGATGTACATATACTTTTACTAAGCAGGAAAGTGCACACTGCTTTTATTGGATATTGCATCACCAGCATGGAAGTTGCATCACCTGGTCTGCCAATATTAATTTCTTTAAAAATTCACTATTTAGTAGAGTTGAGGGAGATGAAGATGGTAAAAATGCCTCCCACTGTCAAAGGAAAGAAAAGAACAGGCTGAAAAAAAACAAAAAACAAACAGGAAAATTAGTGGGCTGCAAGAATGGAAAAGTGAAAATGGAGAAACAGAAAGGGTAAATTATTGGTATACTGATATCCCAATATGAGAATAAACATTTGTGTCTTGTTCCTGAATGAGAAGAAAAGAGAAAGTTTGTCTCTGCCCAGAAGCAAGGGAAATTATACCACATCTAGAGGAAGACAGGCCATAATGATGTCACACACGGGCTGAGGCTCCTTAAAAGCATTGTGAACATCTCTCAAAGCAGTACCATACTGAAATACTGGGATCAAATCTGAATGAGACATCTCCAAGGCAGGATGAAATCTAGATACGTTCTTACAACATCATATTTGGGCAAACTAGCACTACTGGAAAATAGTGCTAGTCTTTCCTTGTTTTATACATCCCTCTTCCATCTCTGTATTTCCTCTACCTCACAATTAAAAATGAGCTCACAGCTTTGTACCTACTCTTTGCAGCAGAAAAACTGATCTGTTAAATAAATGAGGAGAAAAAAAGAGAAAAAAAATGCACTTTGTTCCCTGTCCCATTTATAAACAGTCTTACATTCTCACATGGGGACTGCCAGACTCAAATTTTTTGCAAAGGTTGCAAGTCTCTTTTTTGTGGTGAAAGCTGTGAACAGATGCACAAAAGGAGAAGACAGACATTTAAAGGAGTCACAAGGAAGGAATAGATACAGGGAAATTTTTAAACCTGAGATACTCCTACTGTGCAGCCAAATTCACTGCCAATAATCCACAGATGTACAACACATGGGTGTGCAAAGCTGTGACTGTTAGAGGTGTGAAAGGAGTTCTTAGTATGTTTATTGAATAGCAAACGTACCCATCTGTTCTGCTGAAATAAGTAAGATCTGCGTTTAAAATCTCATACATTTGGAAAGTTAACATTTCTGGGGAGTGACATAATAAAAGTAACAAGGTGTGCTCCCTGATACTGACATGGGTAAACTTATTCAATATCCAAAAGTAAATATTCAGGGCATGTAAAACCAGTTGCGCATTTTTTCTCACTTGTCTTTCTGTCACGTTATTTCCTGTCTCTTCAATTTCAGTCTGTGTTATCTTTGTGGGGCAGAGCAGCAACATATCTGGCCAAGAATCTCTTTTAGGTATAGAGGCAAGGAAACTGAGTAACAGGCCCTACGATAGATATTTATGGAATGGTGAGTCCAAAATGGAAAGCTCTTTAACAACTATTGGATAGTCTGAGTTTTGAAGAAATAGCAAGGAATATGAAAACATCTCTTTGATTTAGGACCCTGAAATTTCCTTCACAAAACAAGATGACCCTGGAGATCACAAAAAAAAAAAACAAGCCAAAAAACCCTACAAATTGCTCCAAGTCAAGTGAAGCTGGGACTCAAAACCTTTCCACAGAACAACTACCTCAACTTGCTACACTTCTGAGTATGAATCTGAGTAGATGCACAGCTTTTATCTGAGTCTCATTGCTATCAATAAGGAGAGGAATGGATAAGTTCCCGAGGGCTCAATCAGAGAGATATTTCCTAATTACAACATATATATGTATATATACATTTTATATGAAGCCCTATTATAAACATAGATCTTTAATGAGATCACAATAGTTAGAGCACTCACCAAAAACAGCATTTGTCTCCATCATTCAACTGGAATTCTGCCATTCCAGAAGATGAAGCTTCAGCTGTGAAAAAACAATATAAGCTATGTGTTTTCTAGAAGGGCTGTATTGTGCTGTCTTTTTATAGTTTTAAAGTTGTCCTAGAGAACAGCAAAGAGTGTACAGTATTTTCAGGAAAACCAGCATGCAAAAGTTATCATGGTACTAGATTCATAGGAAAGAAACAGAATTCTTAATGTCTGTGATGAGTTTCATTTATTTAAAATTAATCAGTTAATTTAATTTATTAACAATAATATAAACAAATCAAAAAACAGTAACAACAGATAACAATAAAAATAACAATAATAATTTTTTAAAATCATCTTTCCCCATGTATAAAAATAATTTTAGAAGCAGAATTCCAATATCTCAGTTGAATTATCAAACCACCAGGTAAATGAGTTGTGTATCCTATAAGATTAATGCTGCAGATCATATTTCGATCTTTGTCTTAGATATAACTTTCCATTTAAAAAATTAATTTTGTTCCCAGTTATATACAATGACAAAATGAAATTAAGAAATAAGAATTCTGGAATATTTTTGAAGCCTGAATGAACCTAATCAATATATAACTGAGAAATTTTTCTATGCTTTAGGGTTATAATCCTTCATCCCTATCCTCTTCTCCACCCCAGAATCTTTCTCTTTCTCATAAAAGACTGATATCAGATGCAAGACAATATCTCTAGTGATTTTATCTCACAGTGATTATAGTAACTGTACTTCTCAAAAAAAAATCTTGACTCATGATTTGTTTCTGCTTCTACTGATTTTCCTTTCCATGTGAATTGTTCTAATTTGACAAAGTGATAGAAAATTCTTTTTGTGGGTTTTGAGGCTGCACAGGGATACGAGGCTTCTTTCAAAAGAAATAATAGAACAATAGGATCAATGTTATGCTGTTTATCATTTTGTCAGCAATACTGAAAGCAAACAAGATAATGAGAGTTTAGAACACTGTGCTCAAATCAGACATGAACCTACTCTCTGTAGTCTTCATTTATTCACTGTTTGTGGCCAGTCAAATAAGAACTTTTGATGCTTCCGGGTCTCATGACTTTTTCTCAAGAAATCTTCCTCTCACATTTCAAAATTCAAGCTTTGTGCTAAAAATGAGCTACTACCAAGGCTCACTTTAAAAAGTACATGATCAAACTGGAATTATACAGTCTGAAATGGAAAATCAGACATGGTTAAAACAGGGAGATTAGCAACTTGCTACTGGGGAAAATATTTTAATCTATAAAATCAGTAAAGGGGGGGGGGCCTAAAGGCAAAAGAAAGATGTAAATATTTGAACTGCACATAATCTTACCAACCTATGGCCAGTGTCACTGTGTAGGAGTTTACAAAATGTAAGTGCATTTGCAGCCTTGGGCACTGAAAACTGTGTATTCGTACTGACCTGCAGGTTGCACTAAAAATCACCTGTGGTTACCTGTAACTCTTTCCTACAGGAGAGACATAAAAATGTTGCAACTCAAATCAAGAAGCAGTAAGTAATTCACTTGAACTTTGTGATATTCATATTTCACATAATTTGTTTTATCATATTCAGACTATCAATAGAAAACACTGAAGGGAGACATTTGTTTCAGAAATATCTCTTCATTAAAGTATAGCAGTCCCTTACATTCATTGCTACTATAGTTTTCCTCATTATTCAGTAGCACTTTCAATCCCCATGTGTGTGACTTTCATTATTATGGATCATTTTTCCTTAGGATGTGTGATTTAATTTTAATGCAGGACTCTAAATCAAAATCCTTTGCTATTTAGTGGCTCTCTGGTGTAATAAAAGAGAGTAAGGCTTAGCCCTCTGCTTTTGTGCTCAGAAGCATTTTACCATGTATTTGAATTATGATAAAATCAATTGGAAGAGCCTTACAGTGAAAAGTATGAAGAAAGTTTCCCTATATAAAGCTGAAGAATAATTACAGCTTTTTTTCTTTGCAGCAAAAAAATGCTGCAGGCAAATAGCTCGTTAATTCAGCATCTATCACCATTTAACCTTGTTTGTCCTCCCATTGATAAAATAACACAATTAAAAGGCTTTCCCTTTGAATTATCTGTGTCTGAAGTTAAAATGGCCTGTGTTTTATGAAAGCTGTGTTCTCTGTTAGTTCCATAAAGACATGTCTGAATTGTTCTCTGAGGCTTGTTCAGTCTTAGCATCTCGGGGACCGCAGCACCAATGAAAGCTTTTCTCTTCCTGGCACATAGCCAAGGCGAGCCATGATCTAATACTGCAAATTATTTTTTCTCTTTTGCACTGGGGAACTACTGTGTTAAAAGCTGGCTTCCTTTCCTAGCTCCAGGAGAGTGAGGCAGAGACAGGTGTAGCCCCTTTGATTGCACTGAAACCAGTCTCAAGGCCCTCCACAGTCGATGCTTCGGTGCACAACCATGAAGGAGAACGAGCACATTTTTCCCTACTCTCCATTTTTAAACCATGGCCTAATCAGCAGCTTCACAAAAGAGTCGTGGATTGTGAATATTTTTTTTTCCCTGTCTGAATACAAAGCTGAATACATGGGAAATTACAGCACTGAAAGAACCACATCATTTTTACCCAGGTGCTGTCTGTCAGTCCTGGCATGGTCTTGAGCCTGAAATTCAAGAAATACAAATGATGTTTAAAAAAAAAAATCACACTTCAATACAGGTAATGTTAAGCAAAAAATACTTGATCTATGGCTTTGTACCATAGAAGATGAATATTCTTACTGTTTTTTCACTGCCATCCCCCACCCCAGCCAGAGAAGAGGGAAGGGATGTGGAAGAAAGAGCCACCTTTTGAAAATACTTTGGGAATGGCAAGAAATACAGAAACAGTGTTATCTAAAATGTAGAAAAATAAATTTTCTATTTTATTATATTTGCCCCAGGCTTTTTTGCAGTCTTCATTCCAGTTTACCTCAAGCTGGTGAACACAGATGAGCAGCTGAAAATTCCCCATTTCTAAAGGTATTCCTTGCTGGTCCTGTTGTTGTTCCAAATGCTGGTCAATGCTTTCACTGTAAACAGTTTCCCAGATTATAACTTAATACCTGCTATTTTTTAGGGGCTTTTTCCTGTCTATAAGCTTAAATGATCCTCTGAGGACTGTGCAACATACAATATTCTATGCTTGAAACCTGTCATTTCTCAGGAGAAAAGCAAGGTTGACTGGATTCATGAGGTAGTTGTGTGCAGTAATTTGTTCAGTTTTTGTTCTGGGGGGGTGGATCTTGCTGTTGGGTAGTGAAGTCTATTCTTTTAACTGTGTCCCTGACACCCTTCCCTAGTGTGATGTGATGTTGGAGGTAATACACATTTCTGCAGGGTGATGACAAAAGCCATCGTTGATTATTTAATGCCAGTTTTGTGATGGAATTTATGACATAATGCAAAAAATTCTATGAAGATTCAGTTCCTGCTATATCAAAAAATGATTGCATAGCTGAGTCTTTTCCCAGCAGAAGTTCTTCTGCCTGAGAGTAGGGTTAAAAACTAGCTTTGATGTGATGTTCAGTGCTTTCTGCTCTCCCCTGCAGCGTGCTACTGCTCTCCGCTTTTGCTAACTGTCACTTTTACACTGTCATGAGTGTGTTTCTGTGAGGATGAAGTAAACTGAACCACAGCTTCACCGTGCCCTTCCCACCAAACTCACCATCAAACTCTGACTGACCCCCCCTCAGACAAGATTAAGAGCTATACTTGAGTTTCAGAAGTCAGCTTTTGTCCCTGCGTTGACCATTAAAGCTGTCTATCATTTCTGTCCCTTATTCTGAACATAAGAAATGTGATTTAGACTATTAAGCTCTTTGGCTTCGTCTCTTGCTTTCACTCCAGTTGATTCAACACATTTTACATTCAATTTTGAGAGTCATGAGTTGGTCTTATCCCTGTGCTGTCTGACAGCTGTCTCAGCACTCAGGGATGTAAATGTATTAAATGAAGATTTTACAGCTAATAATAATATTGGGACAACACTGATGAAATTCACCCTGATGAAAAGAAATCAAAATTGTCTCAAGAAAAGTTCTTTTTCTCCTACAGGGAACTGACTGTTTCAGCTTCAAAACTTCCTGTTCATCTGACAGAATGGCCATGGACCAGACATTTTTTGGACATGTGAGAGAGGTACAGAAAATAGTAACAGAGAAGCTGTTCTGAATATCTCTCTCTAAGTTGAAAAATGTTTAGTTCAAATTGTTACTGCTTTATAGCCTGTCATAAGCACTCATTCAGTTATTAGGACTGCCATGAATGCTTCATAGTCATACCAGAATTGACTACAACAGAAAATCTGTTTTTCTGAGGTTGATTCGTGGGTTGATTGTTCGGTTGATTGATTGGTTGGCTTGTTGGTTGGTTGGTTGATTGGTTGCTTGGTTGTTTGGGTAGTTTTATGGGGGATTTTTTTGTTTGTTTTTCTTTTATTGAAGATTTTCAAATCAGAAATAATACATTTTTGTCTTCAGAAAGAAAATATCATAAATTCTCATTCTTTGTTTCTCAGACAGGAAACCAACCATGGAATGCCATCTTCCTCTTCTAATACAAAAATACAGTGCAGTATGGAAAATGTCATGAATTCTATGGTATGCTCCTGCTGATTGATCTTCTGAGAAAAAAGACAGTTTAGTCACATGACAAATAAAGAGAAACAGAGTAGTATCATATGCAGTGTAAATATTTTTTTTTAATTTCTGTTTCTGAAAGAAACATGCTTTTCAATTTAAAAAAGTTTGAGATCTAATTTTCTGTCAGGTAATGAAGTTAATGGAAAAAATTAATATATTATTCTCAACTTTAATTTATTCTTGTCTTGCAGTAGGGATTCCATTTAATTTTTAACCTTCTAGGTCAGATCTGGAGCAGGATTAAAATGCTTTTAAATAGTCCTAGCAGTTCATAAGAATGTGGATTCTCTCTTCACATAACGTTATCTCTTCTTGCCTGTATCACTTAAACATCTTGGAAATGGCATCAAAGTTGATATATTTATGGATGTTGACGGATGATAGAGGCATTAAATATGTCTTCCAGGCTGCAGAACTATATATTTGCTGTAGAACGTTCTTCAAGCCACCAAAGCAATGATGCAATCCATGGTGCCATGTATAAGGACCAGCCAGTAGAAAATAATTCATATCCAGGGTCTGTCATTCCTAAGAAAGAATGTTCGAATCGGGATTTTTATGAAGTCTAATAGTTACTAGCCTAGATGTCCTTTGAACATAAGTAAACTTTCATAAATTATGAGAACAACTAAAAATAAGGGCATTCTCCAGTCCTCATACAATATCTCTATTCTATTTCTTTAAGTTAAAAAAAAAAAAAGAAGACCTCTTTTCTTGCTTTCATTTTCCCAGGCTTTTGTCAGTGCTTTCAGAATGCATCAGCACTCTAAGACAACACCCTGTCCTCGTTTCTACACATTGTTTGTGTACCAGGCTCAGAACTGCCATTTCAAATCACAGTACATTGATCTTTAATGTTCTTTTAATTTAGGCTAAAGATGCAGAAATCTTAGCTCAGTTAGGCTGTATGCTGACCTGTATCTGAACTTCTTACCAGCTGCTCCTGGGTCCCTGACAACAATTCTTTTTTCAAAACCATGATTAAAATTAAAAAATTAAATGACATTGTGGCTGTTTTTTATTATGTTTTAACATTATTATTGTTCAGTCACTTAAAAATATGTGCTTTCAAAATGGTTGTAAGGGACACAGGATTTAAGCAGATGCAATAATCTCACTTACTTCTGTCTCATTCGCTCTTTAGATCTATTGCTGTTATCTGATTTACTAAGACATGGCAGCTGGTATGGCCCTTTCGAGCTTGCTTTGCAAGATTAAATTCTACCACCTTGACCCAGCATAAATATTGAGAAGTGGCACAGGGCAGGTTCATCATGGGATCTGGTGCATGAAATTAATGCTGGAAAGTAGGATAACAGAGTGACAGTGACATGGATGTGTCAGTCTGGATAATTCTGGAGTTCTGGAAGAGGGGAAAGGTTCACTAAGACAGCATTACCTTACTGAGTATCACAAAAGGAAATAAAGTGTTCCCACATAAGCAGTGTGAAGTGGAGAAGAGTAGCAGGAGTAGGATATTACCATGTTTAAAAATGATTGATATGCTCTCAAAAATGAGCTTCTACATTCCTCTTCTCAGCCTGACATTACAGTTTGCACTTAGTTCAGTTAGCAAAAGAATAGAAATTCTGAAAAAGTTGGAGCAGTGAAACTGGAAGCTGGTCCTGTGATATCAGTAAATGAAATTCCCTTCGCTGGATATTTTAAGCAAGCATAGACTGCAGAAATAAGTTTTTGTTTTTTTTTTAAAAAACAGAAAGTATGACGAAAAATGAGGGTATTTTTAGTATACTTCTATTATTCTTGCAGAGCCAATTTTAGCTTAACCTTCTCTTTCTGAGGCATGATGGAAAGCGGCAAAAACTGTTGTGTTCTTGGTTTCATTCCCAACGGCATACTGGCATACTACTTTCACAAGACTGCCTTGAGCAGTATTCTGTAAACTAAATGATGATTATGTGTATATGAGCACTGGGCCAATAAAGCACAGAATTTGCTATTCACTTTTATGACTGCTGTGTGGCATCTCTTTCTGTTAAGGCAAATAAGCATGTTTTTATATTAACATGCTGAAGAAAATAAAAATCAGCTTGAAAATCTCTATGTATGAATATGCACACAAACAGAGTTTAAATTAATCATATATTCTTTGGTGGATGCAAGTAAAAAGGAATGATTTGGCTGGTTTAGTACTATGTATTTTAATGTACTTATTTATTTCCAAGCTGGAATTTTGCTGTTTGTTCAAACTAGACACTGTAGTTCCTAATAAAATAATAATTTGGTCTGCAGTAAATGTCATTCTCTACTACTGTTCAGAGCGTAGGCTCCTAAAGGGCAAAATCGACTCAATTTTAAAAAAGAAAATTTACAAAAAAACCCCACCTATAACAGATGCTCTAGCATATGGCTGGGTTTTAAGTGAGTGCATAGTTGAGCACAGAAAATAAATAAGGGCATGACAAGACGCCCCCCTCCTCCTTTTGCCCCATAGATACACTAATCACATGGTCACCAGATGGCATATACAGAACTTTGAACGCAGTACAATATTTATAGCCACCAATTTGCGGCCTTAAAGTCAGAATATTAAACTGTTTATTTCATATGGCTGCAAAGAGACACACTAATGCTGTTTATTTTTGTTGTCATTACTATTGAGAGCCCAGGAAAGAACTGGTTTATACAACTGAAGTGGGCAACTAAGCCTTGAAATTCTTTCAGTGATCTTGCAGCTTTGGTGAAGAGAGCAAAGCTGGTTATAGACCCGGTTGTAGATTAGTCTGGGAACCTCTACCACCTTAATTTACTCCTATCTTCCACGAGACATTGCATTTAATTTTTAACGTTCTAGGTCAGTTCTGGGACAGGATCAAGGTCTTCCAAGGAATGTAAAATGTGGGTTCTCACTTCTCATAACCTTCTCCCTAGTTGAAAACCTTGGTTGAAAAGCGCTGGAGTTCATTTTGTTGCAGAGCTGGGGAAAGTTGACCAGTTCCCCACTGTGTCTCAGAGTCTCCAAGGGCAAGTATGGCAAAGGCAGCTCCGCTCCCGACCCTGCCATCATCATTATCACCCACGTTCCTCTCATGGGGAGGGCATCACACTGCACAGAAGCACCTCCAGAGCTGAGGTGGCATCTGAATCCTATGGCACTTTCTCCCAAAGTCCGGTTTTCTCCCCTGTTATTACAGCAGCAACAGCCGTGCTGGATGCCAAAATGCCTTTTTTGCTCTTACTGTTGGAGGCCACAAGAGGGAGAAGAAGATAACGAAGCCACAGCACGAGCGGTTGCGTGCTCCAAATCCTCTTTGAGCTGCATAAAGTCTGTCTGCTCCTTCAGCTTCCTGGGTTCAAGTAAACAATCATTAAGCTTTCAAAATCTGGACATCAGAAGTTCACTACTGAAAGCTAAATGAAAATGACATTGGAGCACTGTTCACCTCTAACTTGTACCATATCCTAACTGACATGGATGGAATATTTCTTCCTGAAATACAAAATTCCTCATAGAAAAGAAAAAAAAAAAATACTTTAATGCAAATAGAAATCCAATTAAACAGTACATTTTTCTGCTTGGAACACATTTATAAAAAAAAACCAGTCTGTAGATTTTTCCTTTATTTCCTGCAGAATCTTGAATAGACTTTGGGGGTTTTGAGACTCTGAACTGAAAGAAAAATATTCAGTTTCCTTTGTGGATGTTCTTTTATATCTGAACTAATTGATAATATATACTCTGACTATTTTATGGAAATCAATTTGCATTACAGCACAAATTTCTCAGATACAATTGTATTAAAAAAATGTAACATCATTATGAGTATGTAGACTTGAGAAAGCAAAATGTAGGAAATGCATAGGTTTCTACTAGACATTACATCAGCCCTGCTAGTATTAAAAAAGCCAGAATTATAAAGGTGTATTATCATCTTTTAGAGTGTTTGTGTAACCATTTTCATGAGTTTACACTGTCAACTAGAGACCGTTAGTGAACTCACAGTTTGACAACATTGCTGAAGAAAGTATGCAAAGATGATGTATAAAACATATTATTCTGAGCTATAAAATACTCTTTCACTTTCTTCCTTTTGTTTTATTATTTGAATGCTGTTTTTAACATTATTTGAAGACCACCAGGGGACTGTGGCAATTCATGATGTCGCAACACTGAAAAAAATGTGTTTGATTTATTTTTAATGTGAATACAGTAGTGATTTTGTTTGTCAGAAGCCATGGGGAACAAAATTGGATATTAGACACTATCAGCTTCCATTTAATGTAATAGGAAATGTAACTAGATCATAAACAAAGATATGACTTAAAAATGCACTCTTTTATGTTTAATGAAATGATATTAAAATGTTTTGCTGTTACAAACAGAATATGTGCATTTCTAGCAAAATTGTACAGCTTCTATTGCAAAAGAAAAAATAAAAAAAGAGTATGGAGAGGAGAGGAGAGAGAGATAAAAAGAAATAGCAGAGCAAAAATTGTATTTTTTCACAGTAAATTTTAATCTGTTTCTGAACTGATTTTTTGGTTTCAATTAATTTATACTGTCTTTTTTCTTTTTCTGCTCTTAAAAAACTAAGCAGCAAAAGTGAGGATGTGAAAATAAATGTGCAGAACAGCTAAATGATTTAGAAGGTTGTGCCTAATTTTGTGCAACTACTCATGAAAGACAATAAAATTATATATGCAGATCTTTGTAACAGGAAACCAAATCAGTTTAATATTGTTTGGGGAATGACAACATGACCCCAAAATACTTTTTTCCGCTTTTCTTTCTGTGCTTTGTTTTCTCTTTGAAAATTTAATTTTAAGTTGTACATTCTGCTTATATCTTACAGAAGATAAAATATATATTTTCATCATAAAACAGTAAGGTGTTTTTTGCATTTCATTGTATCAATTCCAAACTTTTCCTGCCAAGCCTCCAGTGTAGATTGCTTGAAAGCTAGACAATCAACCTCAAGAAAACAAGATGAAAATAACTTTGTCTTAATGCAACAAGAGCAGTTATTGTTTAAATTTGCATGGAATTCAGGGTTTTTTTCCCAAGTACAATTTTGCTTTTTCCTTTCTACGTGGAGACATCTTTTATAGTTCTAGGAATTAAAGCTTTTAAACCCAGACATATTATCCTATAATAAACTGTTAAGATATTTTAAAAAGGTTCTATTTCTTTCAGTTTTCTCTTTTTTAATCTCTTCAGTTCATGGTAAAGATCACAATTTTGCTATAGTTGTTATTTCAAGTTTCTTACTTAGCATGTTAGCAAGCTTGATCATGGTTAGATTTATTCAAAAACTATATCAAGTACAGAAATATGATTTTTTTTTTTTTTTTGCTTTGTTGAATATTTTTTCTTTTACTGCAGAGGGTTACAAAGTATTCTGGGAAGACTAAACCAGTCTTGGGCTACAACAAACAGCAAGTGTCACTGCCTACCAAATGATGGATGCATCGTTGTTGTGGCAGCAGTAGCTGTGTGGGCCACCTGGAAGAGTAGACACCACCACTTACCTGCATGCCACTGTCATAAAATACTCCTTGATTTACCATCTACTTTTATGAAATGTCCATGAAATGAAATAGCTTAATGGAAGCACGGAATGGGATGGTTTGGGAGTAGTTCAGTGTGAAACTTTGTGACTTCAGTGAAGGAATAAACCCCAGCTGCTCTTGTCTATGTTGTATTGTTATGGTTTTGAAAATCTGTACTCTGCTTCTTTACCTGTAATAAATCAAATTAACAGTGGATTTCAGACTTTATTGTAAAATGCTAAACTATTCTTAACAAAATAATTTTTACCTCTTAGAAAATGCAAATATATTGCTCAAATTAATAGCATTTATTTAATGTCAAATACCACAATATTTATGATACAAATTTACAGGCAAATTAGCTATTTATTTGCTACAGACAGACATGTGTTTTTCCTAGATCCAATTTATCTTACTTTAATAGATTTAATTATATAGACCTTGTTTTCATATCAGTTTATAGAGAGAGCTATTTAGATGCAAGTCGTCTTCTGTGAAGAAGAGTTATGTAAGAGAGGCTTTCCAGAGAATATCTTTCCAGAGAATACTTAAATGAAGAAAAAAGGAATTAAGAGGAAATCTTTTACACATATAGTATTACTAAAATCAAATATTCTCTTTTTTATTACATTTTATAATTATTAGCCTCCATGGATTCACTCTACAACCACTAAAAAATGTTTGATTCATAATACAGATTATGGGACTGTCCTGAGTACTTATTTGAAAGACAGCATTGAAGAGATTTGCTAAGTACTAAGGGCAACAAGACAGAGGAACATTTTAACATCAGTAAGTGCAACCTGTGCAGGTGAAGTCTATTTTTATACGTCGTCTATGCTTGTTATTTATCTTTACAGACACAGATAATATTTGGAAAAAATTTATTTTTCTTGTCATTTTTAAAATCATTCCATTCTACTTGTTTCTTGTTATTTGCTTGTTTTGTTGTGGGTTTGGTTTTGGATTGGATTTGTTGATTTTTTTAGGGTAGTAGTTGGTTTTTTCCTTTCTTTTTTCTTTCCTTTTTTTTTTTTTAATGTGCTTAAAATCTATGCAAATAAAAAATCCTTCACTTTAGCATAAAACATCCAGAGTTTTGTACATGTGTGTGACCATTAGTAGAGAATTTCTACATTCCATACATGAAGCAATATTTGCAGGGAGAAACAGCTGGCGATCAAAAAAATCATTTGCAAACAATACTGCTTGGAAGCAATTCCCAGTCAGATGTGCTTGAGCTGGCTGAATGTTGGAAGGGCAGAGACGATCTTCTGGAGTTCAGCAGCCAACCCAGAGCCATATCCAAGAGGCATACACAGGAGTTGAAAAGTTCAGGGTAGGCCTTAAGCATTTCAGCATTTGGGAGAGGAAAATTTCTAGTTTATTTAAAGTCAAAGAGTTACTGTGAAAAACATGACTTTATGGACTTTATAATGATGAAGAATCCTGGTTTTTCTTGCTAAATTATTGTTTTTTTGCCTTTTGGATTTTTTCATATGTTATAATTTTATTCCAAGTTCTTTCACTTAATATAGGCAGGGAAAGATACACACTTTTAAAAGTCACAGTTGTGCTTGGGTTGTGGAAACAACCAAAAGGTATAGCTTTGTGATGTGTGTGGGATGGAAGACTATTTCTTGTGCAAGCATAAAATAGGAAATAAGGTAAAAATATATTTTTTGTTTGCATAATAGCTTATTTGTGGAAACTATCTCATGAAATGTCACACAGAAATAGTCCTTCAAATATTAAATAAAAGTTTTCATAGAATTAGATACAAAAGCATTCAATGCTCTTTATTTTATCTCAATACTTATGCAGTGACAACAGCTATGTCTTTTTCCTGTTGCAGTTTATAAGACAATATTAAAGTCATGACATGGCTACCTAGCTTTATGTGGGATTTTTTTCCCCTTTTTCATAAAATAATTAATATTTTAAAAAGTAATTCTTAAATTCTCACATTTTAAAGAAATATTATTTTTCTATTAATTTTCTATTTGCCAGAAATTTATGCAGGTAAAAATTCTTCAAATCTGTATCCTCAATAAAATACTATTATGGAATAGATGAAGGGTTGTGCTTATGAGTGTATCAGAACTCAGCCCATAGCTGACGTTACTTCTAAATGCCATTCAACATCATTTTAAAGCAGCATATTACAAATACGATAAAAAGAGAGTATATGGCTGAATATGAATGGAAAAACCCAATAAGAACTTGTTTGCCAGCAAAATAGCATAAAATCCCTCTTTTTGTTTATGGTTTCACCAAAACAAATATAAGTTGCTCACTCTGATTCCTGTGAAAATGGAAATCATTCCATGGGTTATAAACCACCTGCTATTACACAAATATTTATATATTTGTGTAATATTACACAATATGTGTAATATTATAAATATTTGTGACAGACAAATACATACATTTCAAAAAACTGCTGCAGACCTTCCTTCAAATAAACCCAATTAAAAAGTACTATTCTCTCTTAAGACAGTGAAAATAATTAATCAGGTTAAAGAAGGTAAGGGTAAAATGATAAGAAGTGATATATTTAGTCTTTTCAGGGAGATTGACCTTCAGTTTTAAACAGAAGAGTGAAAGCAGTGTGTCCCTTTGCTAACATTTCATATAGCAAATTTTTATATGAAAAGTTCCATATAAGACTAAGCAATCTTTCCCTACATGTAAAAACATTCTTTCCATTTCAGAAAGATGCACTTACCTATGAGACCACTACTGCCACAGAGTACAACAGGGGCTAGACAGACCATGAATTTATTAAGAGAATGGCAAAGAGCCTTGGTCTTCCTTTTCCCTAAGGAAAGCAAGGTTTGCAGTCCCATGTCATGTAGCATACGCATCTACTTAGATATCTATAGAGAGCAATATTTGCGCTTGGCCCTTAACCCCAAAGAACACAAGCAGTCCTTTTTTGCAGCTCACTTTTTGGCTCTCACTGACAGTACTTTTTAGTCAGCCACCAGCCCTTGAACAGCCATCTGAATGATGCACATACAGGTGGAATATTGATGAGACCAACCACACACATCTGATGTAGAAATTAGATGGACCATTTTTCATTTCTAAAGTGCTCTGCAAATATTAAAGGTCATTAAAGTGAAATAAAAATAAATTTGTCTTTATGGATTGCTGCTCCTTTATGTCCCAGTCTTGCAAATAGCTTCATGTAGGCAGGCAATTTTGTTTAAGTACAGCTTGTTTGCTGACTTCTTGAAAGATTATAGATTTCAACAATGTGAAAATGTCAATACATATATCCTGCTTTTGCCTTGGATTTTTTTCAGTCAAAGCAATTATTTACTTTCTTTTACAGAATTGTAAGACTGACTATTTCTGCTCACGACTGAAGCTGTCAAGTCACGCTACTTACTTGGGTGAAATTTCTCCATGAAGAGAAAGACATATGAAGAACTCCTCAAGAGAGAATAGTTTCTTTCTGGTGAGTGCAGGGATGTAGAGGACCCTGTACCAGATCACATACCTCTACTTTTGTTACCAATGTAAAATGAAATATAGTGACAAAAATATTTAAATAATGACTCTTTTTTTCAACAGAATATTTGTTTAAAAAAGATGGGGAGATTTTTTTTTTTACATCCCTCGTTGAACCTTTTATAATTTGATCTTATTTGTGGCTATACAGCTTATAAAAAAATCTCTGTTCAATGCTCATGATCTAAGTAAAATGTCCCATAAATAAGATAAAGACCCAAAATACTCCTTTATACCCCTACAATTTCAGTATTTCCAGGGCCAACAGAACTATATTTTTCATATAGGTTTGGTAGATATACAGGGCTGAAATTCTCTTGGTCACTGTCAACTGTAAATAGCAATTTGTAAAAGTGTCATAGATTTTCTTTTTGCATATTTACTCTGCTATGAATGAGAAACAATATATATAGTTTGTAAATATAATGAGGGTGATGAAGTTTACTGTCTGAATATAATTAAAGTCAATGTTATTTTTTTACTGCAGTATTTTCATCCCAAGGGAAGGAAATGTTTTTTGTTAGTTGGTACTTATAATTTGGAGCTGCTTTTTAAAGAGTCTAGGAGAGACGAGGAGACAGAGGAGATGCATTTTTCCGGTAGGATACGTCACTTTGACTCTGCATAAACTCTGACTGTTATTCTAAACAGGAAATACTGGTAATTTTGTATGGCAAATGAAATTACTTATCTGAGCAGTAGGCATTCAAATTAGTACGAAAGGTTTGAGACAAACACTCATGTATCCTCCCTTGGTGAATGCTGATATTTTTAATGGCAATGTCCTGCCATCTCTGCTTAACAGGGAGCACTTCTGTACCTCCTGTCCAGCACTAGCATCCTCAGCAGCTCTCGCTTCCTGTGTGTGGGGCTGCTCTCTGCCCTCTTCCCATGTGCAGAAGGAAAAGCACAGAAAGTGAACCCTAGAAATCATCCACAGATTAGCCTATTATCACCCATGATGGAGCAATCCTATATGTTAAATTCTTATAGTGAATTCTATTTAATATCTATTTACCAAATCTTTTGGATAATTTCTAATAGTTTTTATGGTAGACCCTCCCTTTTCAGGAAGCCCTTGGGTTTTACCAGTATAATTTCCTTCCCTTCCTGACTGTACTGTTCAACATCTTTCTTTTGTTTCGTTTCTTCATGTTTTACAGAGTTGGCAGAGCATAGAAATAGTTCAGGTTAATCAAAGCAACTTAATGCATCTCTATGGCTTAAAAGAATGTTTAAGGTTCCAGCACTTTCCTTCTTAAGTTTAGGAAATGAAGCCTTATATTTATTTTTGTTTAAAAGTTAGAAGAAGTTCTTCAGTTTCTGACTCATTTTTTTACAGAGGGTTTTCTGTTTATTTTTCACCTTTCTGAGTTGTCATGAAATTTAGCCCTTAGGAGATCAGCCTCTTTCTCACAGTTTCTGAAATACATAGTATATTTTGTTTTAAAAATCTGACTTTAGTACTACTCCAGTAAGTAGAGATTTATCTCCACAATTTCACTTAAATAAAATGACTTTAAAAAGCACTCACTTCAATAGCTCTATTCCTGGAAGAAATGCAGAAAACCATAATGGCAATTTGTATTACGTATGTTCAATGGGGCTATGATAAAATTCTTTATTGTATATCTGAGAAAGTGTGTGTAAGTCTTTCAAAAGCTGCTTTAATCCAATGTGCACTGTTCACAAAATGGATTCTCTTTAAATTTTTAAAGTCTTAACTCTTAAAAAAAGAAAAAAAGCCTGTTGTTGACACACTTCTTCCCAAACTTTCCAAAATGGAACTTTTTATATCTTTCATGCAGTAATTAGCTCTTTGTAGATATGAGTGAGTCTTTGGGGAAATAAATGCATACCATTCTTGAGACATATCAAGTATTTTTTTTCTCCTTTACCATTTCAAGTTAAAAAAAATGTTTTAGAATCATGTATCACATAGTGCCTGCTTCTGACCGCATAGTACTTTTGTTCTCAATTATTGTTATTTCCAGGATTACCGCAAGAAAAAAGTTTCAACCAGTCAGTAGACTGATCTAAAAACGGTTAAAATGGTACAAAATCTTGAAGTTTCTGCAGACAATTTTGAAACAAACCAGAACTGGATGTTTTTGTCTTTTAGAGTTTAATTTACGTACAAATACTTCCTGTCTCCTCTCCGCTTAATTTCAAGTTGTCTACGCAGGTTTTAGCTGAAAACGAGACAGAAATGGCTGGGACAATATTCAGCAGCTGTTGGCTTTTGAGTGATTAAGCCTTTTACACAAACACTCTTCAGAATAAAATATTGTTATTTAATGTTAATGTTTAGATGTGAATATTATATTGCTGATAGTGAAGGAAGTCAAGGAATCCTGTTGCACTCTCTCCCATAGTTATGAGAAAAATTTCGGTTATTACCACTGAGTAAAAGGACAGTGATCTAAACTATTTTCCTTTCTGGTTTTCCTCTGGATCCAAGTGATTCTTAAACCCTATAACAGACTTAAACTGTTTCTACATGATGCTGCTATATAAAGTCTTATAATTCATATATTTATTACATCTCATTCAAATGATCTTTTGCACCTTGATTTTTAATTTGATAGCCTTGACTAGCAGGAAGATTTTTCTCTGTTTAAAGACATTTTCCTCCTCTTAACATGATTAAGTATGAGATATTTTGCCTTTGCCCTCTCCAAGTTGTGCTGGAAGCAGATGTTAATATTTTATACACAATTTTCCTTAACCCATAATTGGCAATAAAGACAAAATAATGTAATGTTTCAAGATTCCTCAGTATTAACTAATTAAACCAGCAGCAGGCCTCGAGCATGGGACAATGGCAAACTTTCAGATGAATTAATTTTATGGAAGACCAGCTGAGTAATTGGACTCCAATTACAGGCTGTTTAGCTCCCTCATCACCTTCACATATAATTAAATTCAATTGGTTGATACAGCTTCTATTTTTATGAGGGCACTTACAAGCTTTTTGAACCCCACTGTGACTTTGGATCTAGGCCAATCAATTATTACTCATTTCTCTTTCAAATGGAAATTCTGTAGATTAGTCATATCTTCTATAATGCACTGCTGGCATTTAAAAGGTCTGTTAGTAGCACATTGCAGCTGAGAAATGGACGAAGAGAAATGTTTATGGATATTTTTATTCTACAAACAATATATAGGATGCAACTATACTTTTGTTGTTGATTTTGATGAATGAAGGGCACGTGTTTTTATGAACTGTCTTGAGAGATATGCTACATCTCTTGAGAGATATGATGATGCACTCTGCATCATTATATTTGCAAATGCCATGCTTATTCATGTTACAAATAATTACTGAAATCACTCATTAGATTTAAAATTGTCCTTATTGGCATGTAGAAAGTAAGTCATTATGTACAGCTAGCTGCCAATGTCTTAGTAGCCCTGTTTTCCTTCTTTAATTCCTTTTCAAATTAAATCTAAAATTGTTAATAATTAAAACAAAAAAGCTAAAATATAAAAAATTACTGTTTTTCCACAGAAAAAATTAACATCCACAGGTTGTTACATACTTTGTTTAAAAGAAAGAAAAATGTTTCTATTTTGAGACTCCTAGAACTGTTTCTATCTTAAAGCACTTGGCATTGAATTAGTCCATATTTTCAACTGCAAACAGAACATGAATTAATAAGTACACTGGAGCATTTCACCCATAACTAGTCTATAAGGAGATTTAACAAATGACTAGAACTGATATGGCACTTTTTCCTGTTCTTAGTATATTGCTTCCAGTGTATTTATTTCCAAAGAGCAATATATCATTGTTAATAAAACAGGAAGCAGGGAAGCAATAGTGACATCAGTGATCTTTTCCAGCTCTACTGAGTGATCAATAAAGAAAAAGGCAGTGTCAGATATGAAATATTACTTTTCTTTAGACCTTTCAGTTAGGGAAATATCAAACCTATTTCTTCAATCCTTAAACTCTTGAATTTGAATACAAGCCATTGATTAGCTATGTAAAAAATGATGTTAAGACAAGCCAAATTACAGCAAAGTCTCTATGAAACTGTGTTACTACTGATTGACTAGCAAAATAGAACATTAATGATTAATGGGTTTGTAATAAATACCAGAGAAGTTGGGTTCACTACCTTCCCTTTTAGGGTTTCATTTCCCACAAGAGCAGAAAACTCACCCCTAAAAACAGCAGGGAGTTCTCCTCTTGGGCTTTTTTTTCCCTATTCCTCCCACAGAATTCAAATAGTATACATTAGAAAGGGGTTGTGTCAGATCTTTGTTGCTTAATTTTGATTTTTTTCCCTGATTATTTTGTAACTGAATAAAGAAACCCATATCCTGAAACACACCCTTCCCTTTTGTACAGGCATAAAATATACGGAGGGAGAAAATACAACAAAAAGGAAAACGAGTAAAATATTTTTCATTGTTTTAAATGTGTGGTCATCCTATTAAATCTTATCAAAATATGTTATTTATGCTAGTTGACATTATTATTTTAGAATCAAGCAAAGGTGGTAGACATGTTAAAATCATGTGAAGTCCAGGTTTGTTTTTTGTATATTTTGCTTGCCTGCTTGCTTGTTTTTCTTTCTGAATATCTAAGGATCCACTTTAAAAGAAATTAAGGAGTTCATGTATCAAATCAGTATGTTGACTTTTCCTGCAAGAATAAATGTTTAATTACTATCACAATTAATGTTGTTTGTAAAGGTACAAAACAAATTTTTCATACATGTCTCCTGTTTCAGGAGCATCACAGATGTTGCCATTCAGATTAAACAGGCTCTGATGGTGTGTTCAGTGTCCCCTGTCTAACATATCTATCATCCATTAATCCAGTCGGTCCTCTTGATGTCACCAAAAGTTCATAAACACTTTATTTCTGCTAAGAAAACACAGCATTTATGCAATAAACAATATAGCTAATCTTACTATATTATATTATAGTATGGACCATTGCACTTCTAGGAGAGAGAAAAAAATTAGTAGTGCTGTCACAGAGCTAATATCAACTCACTTGAGGTGGCAGTCAGGAAAGAAAACTCTTTAGATATTATTTTTTTCAAAAGACTAGATGCTTTAAATCACAGTGTTCATTAGACTAAGTCATCATTTCATCGTTTTGCTTCATCAAGCCTCTTGTTCCACATGTGTTTTGAAACACTTTTTTCTCCCTAGGTGGGTTAAGTGAGATCAGAATGCACAATTGGCATTTCTTGCAGAGACAAAGTCAGAATCGATTAAGTTTAGAAGACAAACTGCACAGAGGGAAGGAAAGACCTCATTCAGGGTATAATTTTACAGGATTT
Organism: Thryothorus ludovicianus; assembly: GCA_013397245.1. Taxonomy (NCBI): domain Eukaryota; kingdom Metazoa; phylum Chordata; class Aves; order Passeriformes; family Certhiidae; genus Thryothorus; species Thryothorus ludovicianus. The sequence goes on along the minus strand of VZTB01006593.1, from coordinate 74,610 downwards.
GTTATTTGTAAGTGAACAGCCACCTTTTCATGGATTTCTTTCTGAATAATGACAAGAATTAAAAAGAGAGTGAGTTGGTTCACCAGTACACTTACTCAGGAAATATAAGCGAGTATTAGAGGTTTAGTGAAAACACCACCAGTACCACGAAGAGAAAAAAAGTGCCCATGAGGAGCATTTCCCACTATTTTTAGAGGTGAATTTTCTGCTCTTTTGGGAAATGAAACCCAAAATGTTCATGGCATGTATTGACCAAACCATAACCGCAATAATTGTCCTCCTGCCAACCAGAGCCTTTGCATACTTTTTTCCCCTTTCTTTCCCTAACACACGATTGAGAACATACTCTGCATTTTGGGTAACACCTTTAAATATAAGACAAAAACAAATCAAATAAAAAAGGCAAATTCCTTGCCCTCACTTGTGGTTTCTTTGGAGTTTAATCGACAGGCACATTGTTCCTTTAATAGTATTGCTGATTTGAAATGTTGACTGCCATTCCATACATCTCTGAACAATGCTAAATGAAGAAAACCTAAGCAAAAAGAGAACCAAAAAATGACTGAAACAGGCCTAATCTGTGTATTTAGAAGCACATAGCTTTCTGTTATGTAAATGAAAGTCTCTTAGGTATGAGGAGAAAACTTCATGACTGAGAAGCATTTAAGTTTAATCCCTGCAATACAGTGTGTTGGCAATGTTGCGTGTTTCTTCTGTGGCTTCAAAGACACTTTAACTCCTAATCGTTGATACCATCAGTGTTCCCCTCCAAAAACATTCCTCATATACTGTACAACAAAGAGCAGTGTGTGCCCATGGCCCGAGATTAACAAAGTGCATTGAGAAGGACGGCTTCCTGGGCAGAAAAGCACATCAATAACACAGTGGGAAGTGGCACCAACAGAAGGTAAACACGGGTCAGTCAGGGAAAGCTTAGTAGGTGGTGGGGCACAGATCTGCACATACAATGAGGGGAATGACATCAGAGAGATTCATCTTTCTCTGTGCTTGAATTCTCAGTTATTAACTAACACATAACATCATACGGGACAACAAAGGCACAGAATCAGCCAGTTTTTGACTGCCTCACAGATGGCACTTAAATGTAGATTTCAGTGCTGCTGAGAGAATGACTGTGGCAATTGTGTTAGCTGAACCATTCAGCTCGGGGAAAACAAAACAAAACAAAAAAAATGATGCATTAATGTTCTGGTTAAGTAAATATTATTCAGACATGTAAGCCACTAGGCTTATCCAGTTCTCTGTCATTATTTATTAGGTACATGTGAATGGTGTATAAGGGTTTCAAATTCCCAAGCATAATTTTTCTGTCAAGGACTGGCAAAAAAATAATAAAAAATAGTTGTTCCATGTATGTAGCTGCTTATATTTTACAGCTGAGCAGGAAATATATTTTTTAAATTTATTTTAGCTAGATTTAGCAAGAGATGAGTCTTCTTTACAAAAGAGGCTTTTCTTTTCCATGCTGCATTAAAATGTATTCATCTGTAACTCTTTTTATCTCTGACCTTTTCCCTAATAGGGAAATTGTTAAGGAATAGGGAAGAATTTAAATGCCACTCATATCAGATAGGAAGATGATTTTTACAAGCTGCTTTGATTATGAAGAGTGTTTATTTATGGAACTGTTCACAGATTTTTAATGCACTATCTTGATTTTGATTAGTGCTTTATACTGCAATTTTTAATTTTGCTTACAAAATTTAGACAAGAGATTTCTGTACATGAAACTTTTTGTAGTTTTAAAGTTTTTGTAGATGTCATTGATTCTTTATTGCAGTAGTATCTAAATTTTTTTTGACTGTACAACTACATAAAAAAAATTATGAGCGTGCATCGCCAATATATGCACATTTGTGTTTTTCTTTATAATTTTTATACAGGTACTAATATAATAACATATTATAGGCATTATAAATCATGCATAAAATGAGACATTAAAAATAATGATACAAAGATGAAACCTACTATTTTAAAAAATATACATTCTTAAATAATGATACAAAAAAAATTCCTCCTGCACCCAGTGGATTGTCTTGTGCACTCCATTGGGTTCATGCGCACCACTTTGAAGAAAACTTCCTTATTAACAATTTGCTATCTAATAATTATTAGATTATAAAAATATAAAACTCACTGCAGAAGGAACATCTTAGAACAAATACATAGCAGCTTTATTAATTTTATCCAAATATAAGAGTTTTTTCCCAATTTTTGAAGTACTAATTTAGTGGAACTTCTTGCAGACCCTAATTAACTTCCCAATGAGATCTTTGTCCAAATTAGATATCCATAACTGCAAAGGGCTATGATTTTGCAGGAATGGAAGACTAACATGGAAGAAACTGTGAGGTACATGCTGGAAAATGTGTTACTTATTTCTCAGCTTTGTTATAGCTTCAGCAGTATACTAAAAAGAGAAGTCAAAGTAGATTTCCAGGCCTAGATTGTAAATTTGAAATTAGGTCACCTGCATAAGAAATTTTAGCTATCTAGAATGTCAGTGAGTCAGACTTTTGCTCAGACCAGCAGCACATGCTTTTCCAAGTGCTTTCACTTATCAGAGTAAATGAGTTTGTTTATCCAAAGAGTTCAGGAAATTAACTAATTTATTTGATATGGATTTTCCTATGACCACAACCCCGTACTGACACTGGAGATCTGATATATTTAATGAAGCAGGCCAAAGGGTAGAAACCTACTTCATGGAGGCTGTTACATTGTAGTGATGGCTTTTGCCAAGTGAGCAAAATCCATGACTGAGTGTGTTTGAAAAAGAGCTGCATTTATCAAAAGTAATCTTTAAAAATAAGAATGCAATCTTCTTGTTATTTTTGATACTTATTTTGTGTATCAATTAAATATATGTGGCTCTTTTTTGAACAAACAAGCCATACAGAGAGGGTGCAATGAGGAACCACCACAAAGAATGTTCCTTGCTGGAATCATGGGCATATGGGAACTGAATTTTGTAGTTCAGATCCCCATAAGGTGGATGTGTCGATTTGTTATTCTCTGCAAATATTTTATTATACCTTTTTTTCATATTTTTATTTTAAATATTCACAGCTGAAAGAGATTAAAACACTTTGAAGGAAAAAACAAAGGTCAGAAGAAGGAAATGATTTAAACACCTAATAGGAATTTCTGAATTTGGAAACCTATGTTGTTTCTATAGTCAATGGAATTTTCCTAGATTGATTTGGAGTATCTAAAGGTTAGAAGTCAATCTCTGGGGACTATAAATAAAGAGCCTAATTAAGGCACCCTCACTGATATTATTTTCTCATATTATTCTTGTTCTTCTTTTAGGCTGACCATTATAAGTACCTTTATAAAACCATTGATTTCTCATTTCTAAAAAGTACGTTGCTTTGAATATTTCATGTTTCATGGATGTTGAGAAAAGCCAGCTAAAGGTAATGAAGATCCGGGATTAAGAGTACAACACATAGATTAAGGTAATGGTAATATGGTAATATCTTTCCTGAAGATATCTTCTGGATTCTGATTTTCTCCTCCAGGAATTTTATGAAAATATCTTTGTCAGTCATTACATTTTAAATCCAGAGGATAATTCAAAATTGGTTTGCATTAGAAGTATTTTCTGTTATTTATTGGTTGAGAAATTATTTCAGATGCAAAAGTAAGCAAAAAAAAAGGTGTTCTGCTGCATCTTAGATGAAATAAGATACAATATTCAAGAAAAGATGAAAAATTTTTATCTCAAAAAGCTTCAGTAATATAAGAACTGATGGCTATTTAAACATACCAATACCTGCAATTTTTATTTAAAATGTCTATGGCAACAACATGTAGGATACACCTATTCAGGAAGGACCTAAAATGGAGACATGGAATTACCATCTCTATGAGATTCTACATGACTGCCATCAATCAGCAACAGCACATCAAAGCTGCAGCATGTTCTCTTTGTCTAGGCAAAGATATACTTCTGTAGCTATCACCTTAAACATATTTTCTCCATCTATGGGTTATTTTTTTCCTTATAATTCATTTAGTCATTATCAGCATATGATTTCTGCAGAATGGAGACTTCATTTTTTTAACTAGAAATCTGGATGCAGCCCTGAGAGCTGAATAGGGCCCTGATTATTGTGACATATGCAAAAAAAAAAGTACAACATACTTTCTTCAAGGTGAAGCTGTAAGTTTCCATAGACATAATTTCACATATAGGTGGGGACATTTTAGAATCTAATGATTTTGCAAGACACAGAAGTGACTGTGGGAATCACAGATGTCATCTCCAGTTTCCATGTAGAAGTTCAGCCACTGTTACTGGCACAATCACATTTCTGTATCCTCAGTGAAGCACCTGGTACCAATGGTACAAGGTGGATCCTGTTTATCAAGGGAACCATACAATGTTTATACAAAGGCAGAAAAAAGTCCCACTGGATTAATAAAATTCTATTAAATATCATAATATCTTATTTGTAGTAAGTGGAAGGTATGACTTTATGGACTAACTAGCAACTTTTCCAAAGAAAAGAATAAGGGAAACTGAGAAAACAAAAATGTTAATAGATTTTATTAATTTATCAAGAAAACAATAAGAAGCTTGTCCAAATGCTATGGTTTAATGACAGGTGTCTGCTAAGGAAAGCAGGAACCTTTCTTGGAATGAAGGATGTAAACTCTCTCCCTCCCAATTATTATAATTTTGGATTTAAGAGGGCTCTCAGGCAAAGATATGGGAATAGGAATAACAGTCGTTTATTAGGAGAACTAGAATAGCATGCAGTATTGCAAAACAAACAAACTCACTGAGAGAGTCAGAATACAACCTGACACCCTGTTGGTCAGGGTGTTGGTAGCAGTCCAGTTGCAATGGTGGCTGCAGTCCTCCTGGAGTAGCAGTTGTGGCTCTCCAGTTGGAGCAGTGATCCTGGAGAAAAGGTGCAGCCTCTGCTGAAGGTCCAGTGGTGAAGGATGGGCCTGTTCTTCCTCTGGGAGTCCAGTGGAAAAGGCTGCCTTGGTGTTCCAAGTCTCAGGTTTTTATCCAGGTAGAGGGCCTTGGTTCCCCCCCTGGCTGGAGCATTTCCCAATGGAATGATGGAAGTTTATCAGTGGACTCCATGGCACATGAGCAGAAGATCTCTCCCTGGAGGGAGGATAGGTTGTGGAAGAGATAAAGAAGCTGCTCTCCCTGGTTTCTTATCAGCTGGGCTCTTGACAGAAGATTACACCACTCCCCACCCCTGTTCCAACAGATGGTGATGAAATACACGCTTTTTTTTAGTTGCATTTTGCCCCGCAACTCATAACACCAAAAAAGTGTAAACTAATTGAAGGAAAATGCTGGATTTTTTCAATTTTATTTTCCCCACCTTTTTTTTCTCTCTTCCTTTCCCACCCCCACCACAGGAAGTTGATCATGGTAAGATTGCTCAGATATTTTTCAAAGAAAGATTTTTTTATTTATGAGTTTTGATAGAACATTACAAAAAAAGTGGATTTAAAAACATGAAATGCCCTTTTTAAATCTAGTCTCACCACTTATTTGGCTGCAAAGCTTTCATTTTAATTTGTGGAAACAGGCAGCAAAGTCTGCTTAATGACAGAAAATTATTGAGAATAGTCAAATTTAAATGTGGCTGTAAATGCTAGTGCAAAGATCAGACAGCACTGAATAAGGAGGTCATCAAATGAAGAAGTGACAAATTTGTAAATGAAATTACTTGCACATGAAGTAATATATAAAAATAATTCTAACATATGTAGAATAGGAGACTCTAAATTACTTCTAACTGCAAAGAAGTTCTGTGAGCCATTTCAGTTCTCTGAAACTGTCAGCAGTGGTCAGAAAAAGACCTTGTAGAAATGCCAGAAGAATGGCAAGCATGACCAGCTATTTGAGGAGAGACTAAATAGATTAAAACTTCTTTTAGACTAGAACAACTGAGGAAAGGAAATAATGTATTAATAGTTTCTTTTTAAAAAAAATATTCCAGACATTATTAATTTGATGAAGAACTGAAATCTGGAACTTGTTGGCACAAAGTGACACAAAGAATGTTAAGTATATGCAGGTGTGGGCAATGCAGTAGGAGTAGATAGAGCCTTGTCTGTACTTGTCTGTACATTAAAAGGATGTGATCCTCATCCAATATTCAGTAAAATATCCAAGTATGCTAAGTACCGAGGACTGAAATAATTAGCCATTTTATAATTCCCCTCTCTGTTTTTCTTTCTTTCTTAATTGTTTGCTTGTTTTTTTTTTGTTGATGTTTTTGTTTCTTTGTTTTTTCTTTTGTTTTGGTTTGTATTTCTTGCCTTAGTTGTCTCTTCCTGATCATTAACATCAGAGATATGATGCTTACATGGGGGGAATCCTTGTTCTTATCAAGCAAGTCTGTTCTTATCCTGTTTAGATTTTTGTGCATAGTATTTTGAATTTTTAAAATAAATGAAATTCAAAAAGTCAGAAAGAATCCAGGAAAATACATGTAAATTGCATTTTTTTCTACACCATTTCAGCCTCAACAGCCTCTCCTATGCTTTACAAAAACACATAAGTTTAGATGGACTCTCAGCATATCCTTTTTTTTGTTCAAACTTTTCTACTCCTATTAATTTCATAATCACATTGATGTATAAATACACTTTATATATATGCACTTTATACATAATGCATACGTGTATGAATGTGTACTTACGGAATATATGAATGTGTGCATGCAAAATAGGTTTGGCTTTACTGTTAGTGAAATATCTTTTAAATTAATAGATATGGAAGGAAAAAACTCCATATATATCGCAGTTAGTCAAAATAAACCTGTAACATTTCTAAAGAAACTCAGTTTGAAAGGTGTATGCCAGAAAATTGAACTCATGTTTATGAATAAGAATTAATTTGAGCTATAAATTAATATTTAATGATTAAAAAATAATTAAAAGTCCGTGAGCCAATATTGTGTTACATTTTCAGGTTAGACTTGCTGATAGTTTGCATTAAAGATTTCTAAAACTCCTTTTCTATGGAACTCAAAAAAAAGCCAGAAATTCTCTGGATTCATCACAGTTTATCCTATTACACTTCCTTTCCGGAATCTGAAACATGGTTTGACTCTAATATTTGGTGTTAACATTTCCAATTTAGTGTTCTGGAAAAACCCAAACCAGTTTTGTCTTCCAGTGCAACAGTATATCTGCCTCTGAATCTTTCAGAATTACCACCCTCTCCAAAACCGGTTCACTTCAAAGAATGTAATTTTCAAAATGCTAATGCATTAATATTGCAGCTTTTCAGGAAGTGCTTTCCTTTTAGAATGATATTTCTGAGACTCCCACAGTATTTTATTGCAGTAATTGCAGGTTAGGGCTGTGAGAGGAGGAGGGGAGTACCCTATAGAGAGATAACATGTCACTAATAAAGAAAAATAATACAATATCTTTTCACAAAAACTTTACCACAGGTGCATTTTCTGTAAGAGAACATGTACTCCTAAATTAGAGCCATACTATTTTCTTGCATCTATAAAATTATATGTGTTATTTTTGGCATCTATGACCTTAAAGAAAATATGCTTCTCAGAAATACTGTAGAGTAGCTAGTAGTTCTGGAAAAAGTAAAACATCAAGGGAACTTTCAACTTAATATATATTGGCACCTCATGACATTTTAGGCAGTACTGCTTATTCAAAGAGGTAAGGAGATTTTGAAAGACTATTTAGCAAAAATCAGACTGGTGGTGGATTTATAAACACAGTACATTATAACTGTCTGACAGAAAGATAGGAATAATATCCCATTTGCCATCAAAACTTCTCCAAAAAAAAAGAGAAAAAGAACAATTCTGTCTGGGCATGGTCAGTTTAATTTTGACAAATTCTCAGAGCTCATCAGACTGCCAAATGACACTGAGAAAAAGCAGATACACCCCTTTCCTACTCCTCCTTTCCCTACTTGGTTCTTTAACATATTGGATCTTTTCCATCAGTCAATTACACTGCAAAACATTGTTGTCATTGGCAATACTCTCAAAGGAAAAGAATAAACAATTTGGATTCAGAAGCACATTGCACTTTAAAAATCAGATTTCCATGAAGTTTTTTCCTTTCAATATTTAGGGTGCTCAGATACTACTGGAGATTGAGCTCAACCATTTCATTCACTAATAAGAGGACATGAAGTCAGACCTAACTGTACAGACATCTGTTGCAACATCAATTTGGAATTATTTTTGCATATTAAGCCATTCACAGGAAATAGAACTAATGGGTGTTGGAATCCAAAAACTGAAAAAGTTACAAACGGGCTCTGTCTTTTCTTTACTAGCTAAGTTTATCTTGTGTTGCTCTTTACTTTCTATACTTTGCAGTTTGATTGTCATGGAGAGGAAAAATCTATCAGCTGGAATGAAGAAGTAGTTTTAACATTTTACCAGGTATTGAATCATTAATTAGTAAATCAAAATGCATTTTCATTAGTAGAGTTTTCATTCACCAAAGCAATGTCATTTAGAGAAAAGCCCAATGTTCATGTTTGTTGTTTTTTTGGGGTTTTTTAAATTGCTTTTTCCTGGAAGACAAAGTAAATTGTTTAAGTCCATTTTATTTTGTTTTGAAAGCATTATCTTCCCACTGCCTTTACAGAAATGGGCAAATAATTCTCTTCAAAACATATTTGGAGTAGAGACAAATATGATAATGTATTTTGCTACAAGTTTTTTTTCTAGGTTTTACTACTTATAAATAGCAACTACATGTAACAGTATTAGAAAATTCATATATTAAGAATTATATTTCCACAGACTTTGTCACACAGTTGATTTTATGCCTTATGTTAATTGTTTTACAACAATTTTACAACAATCAATTCAAAATCAGTGTTTTCCACCACCCTTATTCCTAAGTCCCTTCAAAGTTGCACTTAATGACTTTTAATGACAAGGATTCAAAGACACAAAGAATTTAGGTTGGAGTTGGAACCTGGAAGAATCTGTAAGTTCAGAGCAGATTTTTCAAGAGACAGTCTCCTCCAGTTGTGCCAAAATTCCTCTCCCAGCAGTGGATTGATTATGCCCTGCTGAATAAGAGTGTCTCTTTTTATTGTCAGGCCCGTGAAAAGTAGCAACAACATTTCAAAACCAGGGGAAAAAGAGATGAAATAGAGGAAAAAAAGAAGTCAAAGTCTCTGTTAGACTTCATATCCAATATTTCCAATACTTTTGTTTTTCTTTTATCATGTATTATGTAATGAAGTTATTTTTATTCACTCTTCTGAATTTTTTAAAGAATAAATGTGAAGGCATAATGGGAATAGCTGCTAACAAATAAAAATCCAGGCTAAAATGCATTAATCTCTAGAATAGTAACACCAAGCGAAACACATCTTCATTTTGTCTTTATAACATAAGAAACAAGTTAATGTAAAGGAAGATTTCCAAACTATGACCAAGAAAAATAATGAAATAGAGAATCTGAAGAAGATCACTGAATTTACTTCTCTATTGAGTTCTACTTGTTCTGTAGACAATGACATACTTAAATGAGACATTTAAATATTGCTGTTTATGTAACTATATTGTAGTGTGTTTTTTTGGTTGGTTATTTTGGTCTGGTTGTCAATTTGGGACATTTTGTTTGTTTGTTTTCCTTACAAGGAAACAAAGTATCTTTTTTAAATTATGAATTCGTTTACATTCAGAGCCTCTCTTTTCTGGATGGTTAGTCCAAAGTTATTCAGTGTCTCTTTTCAAAAGTTTGATCTGGAAACTTCTGCTAAAATTTTGTCTTGTATAAGAGAAAATAAAGAAGATAAATGGGGAGAGATTTGGTAAGGCAATATTGGTAAAACATTTTACAATAATGTGTAGAATACTGATAACTTTTGCCCAAAGTAACTGAGGACAATGATTTGAAATAAGTATCATAATGCTTTTTTTTTTTTAAAACTGAAAGAGCTGCTACAATTAGAAAAAAAGTCACAAATATAATAGGAAATGGATCAAAAAAGAGACTCTCATTCACTGAAGGATAGTCAGAAAGCATATTTTGTACTTGACTATAGAATATTATTACTGTAAATCAGGATCAATGTGCCATGTGATGTGATCACCATTTAATATAATTTTTTCTGATGCCATGCCTGTGCTATTACACTTAGCAAGCCATGTTAGTCTGGAGACCTACAGCTGCAATTGCCAAAAAGCCACAGGAAGGCAAAATCACAGTCAATGTTACAGTGCACTTACATTTCTGAGAAAGGAATTTTTTTTCTTTTAATTTTCCCAACAGTTTGCTTTCACTCCTTTAGGTTTTAGTAATTTTTATTCTGGTATGTCACTTGTGAATAGGTTCTTTACTCCAATTTGTGTTAGGACACAGCTGAAAAGATTGGACCAAATTCATTCCTGAGGCAACTCTGTTAATTTTAAAGGAGTTAAATTATAAGTTTGTTTGTCTAATAAATATTTGCTCAACATTAGTTAACAAAAATAAAATATTTCCACAGTTATAGGTGCTTTTATCTTTGAAAAACTATTTGAAAGATATAAAAAAATCATGACATATTTGAAAGAATAAAAACATATAAGTAATATATGCACATATTCTTTCCAGTGCCCTTATATTCTTCAATTTTTTGCTTACACTAATTGACATCAGACTTCAGGATTGCTCTTGAAGCTTGAGGCTATGTTTCTCATTAATCAGGATAAGAGCGCTGGTCCATGAATTTTTTTACTACTTAATTCCTCCTTGCTATTTTTCTGTTTTGGTCTGTGCTGTCCAGGAACAATATGGGAGAAAGCAAGGTCAGGCATTGTCCATCACATCCTGTGTGGGCCAGACCACCCCACTCTGAGGGGAGAAGAGAGACTGCCTTCAGGACCAGAGAAAAAGGCACCCTCAATCCATTATTTGTATCAGTACACATGATATTTTGACCATGGGGAACCACCACTGGGTAGAAGCCTGCTCATCATTGGCAAAGGTCAGTTTAGTTCTGCCATGATACCTAAAATTATTTAAAAAAAATATTCTTCTTGTTCACTGGTGGAGGTTGTGAAAACTCCCTGAGGCTTTGCAATTTGCCTTCTTTTTGTCTTTCTTTTACGGAATTTTTATGGGCTAATAGCAAAGTTTGAGCTCATAGCTAATTATTTGGCTTTCTGAGAGTGATTGCCCTTTGTTTAAAAAGTAATCTTAATTGATGAAAGAATATATACCTACAATATGTTCTCAGTCTGTTCACACATAACAGTGTGTATGTCCTGAAGAAATGTAAATGACAGAACCTCTGTTTCAGTAAAGTAATTACTGTCTTCACAGACATTGGTAAATGTAAAACTCGGTACAAATGATAATAGTTATTGCTACTATTATTTGCTTCCAAAGCACATGGTATATGTCCTTAGGTACTTGGAGAGGAAGTTGTATTGCATGTTCACATTAAGAAGAAAGAAGCAAAATTTCCTTTTACCTCTCTCTTGACTATCTTAAATTCAGACCTCCATTAGAAAATATTTGATGGTTGTTTATGTGTTGGCTAAAAGGGGAAGACAGACAAAAATATGGATGGAATTTAGATGCTATTTCTTGACTGATGTAACTGAGATAGTTTTGATCAAAAAAATCTATGTGTTCACTTTAAAAGAAATGAGAAGAAAAAAATATTGTCTCAGAAAAGTACCTGTTTTCTCAGTTGATCAGATACTAAGATTGTTCCTGAACTTTTCCTAAGAAATGTTGTTTGCTGTTTAAGAAAACTGTATGAGCTTTGGTAAATGTTTGTTATCCTTTATCTTTTCTTTTGTATAATTTTGTAGTTATTTTTGTCATCTAATAGTTTGTCTAAATCAGTTATCTAATGGTAAGTGGAAATATAGATAGGTAATGTATTTCAGGATTATATTTCTACTGTAGTGATGAAAACAACTGATCCCTCTCAGATCTGGTCAATGAGGTACAAACCTTTATTAAAAATTGCTTCCATTGTGTAACAACAGGCATTCCCTGTCTTTGTTATGTTGTGGCCTCTAATTTTGTGACATTGATTTCAGCAATGCCTTTTCACAGAATCATAAAACCACAAATTGGAAAAGGTCCTTAAAATCATCAAGTCCAAGTGTAAACATTACACTGTCAAGTTCAGCGCTGAAACATGTTCCTAATTTTAATTTAATTTCTCCCATTACCCTTCCTTGATAGTCATACCTTCTAGAACAGTTGTCACAGAAACATGGAATAAGCTGAGTTGGAAGAGTGATGACTTAAGTTTTAGCTTTCATATTTCCCAGATTCTGTATTAATACATAACTTTGAAATTCGTATCAAGGGTTAGCAAATTCTCTTCACAGTTTACTTTGACAAAACAATCCTTTTCCAACCTGAGAACCAAAGACACCCTTGCAGCTTCAAGCCCAAAAAGTATAAATAACAGAGAATTGAGGAATCTGGGAGGATGGGACTTCATAACCTGAAGCTCTAATTGGACAATTAACCCCAATATGTAAATGGACCAAAAGTTATAAAAGTGTGAAAACTCATGACTCACTGTCCATCTTGAGTCCCTCTTAGGTGCAGCAGCAGCCGGGCTCTTGTGCTGCCCAAGGTGTCTGCTTTGAAGGCCTTTTTAATAAATGCCCACTTTATTCCTTTAAAACTGTCTAGCTTCTGTTTTAGGTAGCATCTCTAGGCATCAAGGGACCCACAAGGATCATTGAGTCCAACTCCTGGCCCTGCTCAGAACAGCTCTAATAGTCACATCACATGCCCAAGAACATTGTCCAAATGGTTCTTGAACTCTGTCAAGCTGGTGCTGTAACTGCTTCTCTGGGGAGCCTCTTCCAGTCCACAGCCACCCTCAGGGTGAAGAACCTTTTTCTTATATCTAAACTAAATCTCCCGTGATACAACTTCAGAATATTCCCTCACTGGTCCTGTCACTGGTCACCACAGAGAAGAGATCAGTGCCTTCCCCTCCTCCTCTCCTGACAAAAAAGTTGCACACTGCAGTGAGGTCTCCCCTCAATCTCCTCTCCTCCAGGCTGAACAACCCAAGTGCCCTCAGCAGCTCCTCATGCAGCTTCCCCTCAAGACCCTTCACCATCTTCTTTGCCCTTCTCTGAACACTCTCTAATAGTTCAATGCCTTTCTGATATTGTGGCACTCAGAACTGCACACAGTATTCAAGGTGAGGCTGCCCCAGTGCAGGGCAGAGCAGGACAATCCCCTCCCTTGCCTGGCTGGCCATGCTGGGCCTGAGGCACCCAGGACAGGGCTGGCCCTCCTGGCTGCCAAGGCACTGCTAACTCAGAACTTGTGCACTACTGTCACATGCACAAAACAGTGATATCAAAGCTTCTGTTAAAGTTTTATGGAAGTAAAACTAGAAATAGCAATATTTTCCCAATAAAAATATGCATACCCTTTTAATCTTGCATATCATCTATGAATTAATATTTTAAGTGCCTCACTGTAGCGAATATTGCAGTAGTTTTATATTGATAGCACTGGCAACCTCTTTCTCTTCTTTTAATAATAAAGATGGTTAAAGACATATGCAACGACTGTAAAATATAATGAGATTTGACAGAAAACTCTATTGCTTTACTGAATAAAATGAAAATATAGATATGATGGTTTCAGCATGATCATGACATGGAGCTTTATACCTCTGTCTCACCCCAAATAAAAAGCTGTCAAATGTTTTTCTGGGTCTGGGTAAATCCCAGGCACAGATGAGAGCAAGCTGGCCAAGTCTCCTACAATTCAGATTTAAATGATTACTGTGGGATGTGGAAAGCAACAGGAGGCTTTGGATGAGGTTATATCGTCTTCTCTTTGAGTGTACGTGCCTGGTTTTTGTTCATGAAGTTCTCAACATAGGGATCTGATTAGATTTGCAGTTGCTTCTAGATGATCAAACAGTACAATAGTACTAAGCCTTCTTGCTCCACCTGCATCTGGTTAAGAGCTTGTGTGATTTCCTCTCTGAACAGAATCCTTCTCTGGTGACTTAAAATGTTATTACCATAAGAGTGGAATACAGCAAAAGTAGAAGGACACCTAAAATTCATACTGAGGATATGAGTGACAGAATACAGCTGCCTATTGGACAGAAAAAAGAAATTTATAGTGAGCAAAATGATGTTTGTATGTAAGGATATATATATTGATGATCGTTTGACTTTGTTGAATTCTGAGGTCAGTTTTGACTTAAAAAATGTCCAGCTAACCTGGCAATGATCCAAATGGGACACATTCTCTTACAGTTCAGTGAGCAACCAAATCAAAGACATAAGTACGGTCTGGAGTTCAAGGATATTCGTATCTGGATAGCCCTGAAATAATCAGATATTTTAGTTTTCAGTTTTGCAATATAAGGATTGCAATATGTATTTATAATCTATTGTACTTGTACTGGTTTTGGCTGGGATAGAGTTATTTTTTTTCCTAGGAACTTGTAGGGTGTTATGTTTAGAATTTTTGATGAAAAGCGTGTTGATAACACAGAGTTGTTTTGGCTGTTGCTGAGTGGCGCTAACACAGTCAAGAGCTTTTCTGCCTCTCACTCCACCTCACCAGTGAGCAGGCTGGGGGTGCACAAGGAGTTGGGAAGGGGCACAGCTGGGACAGCCAGTGCCAAATGGCCAAAGGATATTGTTCTTCATCCCATACCATATGGTGTCATGGTCAGCATGTAAGATAGGGAAAAGAAGAAGCAAGGGAGGACATTAGGAGTGATATTTGTCTTCCCAAGTCACCACTACATGTGGTGGATGCCTGGTTTCCTGAAGGTGGCTAAACACCTGTTTGTCCATAAAAAGCAACAAAGGAATTCCTTTTTTTGCTTTGCCTTTAGCCATCTGCAAAAGCAGCTTTTGCTTTATCTATTAAACTCTATTTCAACCCATGAGTTTTTTCAATTGTACATTACTGATTCTCTTCCCATCCTATCCGTGGAGCTGAGCTTCTGATTGGGGTTAAAAAATGACAGTACTCTATGTATGATGGCAAATATGTCACTTCTCTGTCTTGTTAAGTGTATTCACACTGTATTTTTTTGGCCCATACTAAATTATTAATAGTAAATACAGCAGAATAAAATAAGGTCACTTATTTTTAATTTTATCTGCTTTTAGATCTGAGTGAAATTATTGTCAGTTTCCACATCATTGTTTTCCTCCAGTTCCCTTTGTCTGTGTTTAATATTTGCTTAATATTGGAAAATGATAGAGTTTTTAATTATGCCTACACATCTGATATCTGCAGATGAATCTATCCTTGAGTTAGGGGGACAAGGCAGAGGTAGGTCCTCCAATTGGCGCAAAACACTGGCAAATTTAGGCAAATCTTACCCAAATATCATATGTTTTACATTATATAAACACAAGCTTAAGAAAATAGATGATCCTTAAAGTAGAGTTAATTGAATTCAAAAATGTGCCTTAGATGTCTCTTGTATACAGCGTAGTGGTTCTTTTATACTTACTCTTTGCACTCATAGATGCTGCTTTTTTTTCTTTGGAGTTTCCTTGTCTCAGGTTAGTAATATATCTACTTTTGTATAGTCTGAACTCCAGTGATTGTGTTCTTTGACTAAGGATTAACTAAAATACGGATTGTTTTAATCATTCAGTCTCTTTATCATAGCTAAAACATGGATCTAGCTACTCTTTTATCAATTTCTAAAGTATAAAACCTGTTCTAGGTGCAGTTTTGGAGCATCTCAACAACTGGAGCTTGCTGTGCAGCCTTTGAAAATGATGTTACCTCAAGTGCTTAGTCTGTGTCATTCATTCATTGTACAGGAAGCCAATATGGAACTTCTATGAGACAGTTCAGCAAGGAAAGCGCAGGCACATACATAGAAAAATTTCAAGCACATACAATATGAAATCAATCTATACTTTATGTCTCATTCTTTTTTTGGATATGACCTTAAATAAATTGTATTTACTTTTCTCACCAGTTCAACACAATTTCAAGCTCATAATATTTCACATTGTTGGTTTCAGTTTCATGTTCTTCTTCTTAACATCTGTGATGTTAAAATTATGTTTGGATCATACAATTTCATCTTTTTGAAATTGTTATTTAAGACTTTTCAGGGGTTATTTTTTATTTTTATTGATCATTTCATATAGAAAATAAAAGCAAACTTTTCTGCTTTTTTTGGTCATTATGCCATTTTCCCCACATTTTTCCCATTTTAGCAGTTGTGCAGCCACTAAGTCAGTTAGATGATGCTACCCTAGCACTAAAATTGCAATTTGGCAAAAACAAAAAGTTAAGCATTGAAGGCTTTTGTGAGAATTGCCTTAGATAACAAAGTACTTTTGGAAGTTTTGACTAACTAAGCAGCAATATAATTATGTGGTCCTCACAGGAAGTTATCAGAAGCAAATGAATGCAGTGTTTTAATGGCTTTGTTTTGTTTTGGATTTGGTTGGTTTTTATAATTTGTTTGTTGTCTTTTTTCAATTTAAAGAATAATGAGCATCACATATCAGGTACTGGCAACAAGAAATATGTTGCAGCTGGAAATATGAGTCTGTTAATTCACATAAGTATTGCTACTTAGGCAGAGGGTTTTCTTTGTGCTGGATAGAAAATGTTTTTACTTTCATAATTTCTTGGCAAGGAGTCTAATTGTAATTGTTGCCAGATGGGTGGTCTCAGGTGAGTTTAAAATAGACAGCCTTCAAGAAACACTTTAATAATCTGACCTTCTCATTGGAAAATTTTCATTTATAGGCCCTGTAGGAAGTTGCTTTCTACAAATCATATTCTGGGGGAGAAGGAAACTCCTCCCTCAGATCTTAGTAAGTTAGCAAGGCTAGAATTACTCAGCTTGCCTTAATAGCACTAAACCTCATTCACATCTGCTACACTGAACTGTTTAGGGTCATTTGCAAAACCAAATTTGTAATTGCCATCTTCCTGTAATCTGCTTGTCTAGCATAGCTGCAGAGAAGGAATTGCAGTGATCTCCTTAATTCTTTCTGCAGAGGATCAATACCAGTCAAAAACATCACATCCTTTAAATCTTACTGGCATAGGCAAGCTCGTTTCTTGCACTTGTGGAATAGCTCACTTTTACATGAAAAAGGTCAATCTTTAATTATTTTATGGAGCATAAGTTTCAAATGAACTAAAGCAACATTATCTACACATTTGAGCTACCTCAGATGTCTGACCAGCTGCCTGGCTACAGGGACATTATCAATTCCACACTAAATCATAGTTCCAAGCACAGAATCTAGTTCTTTCTGATAGCTGGTGAATTTGTGACCTCCCTGGAATAGCTGGAGCTGTAAGCCACTGAATGGATAAATGATGCATAACGACAGTTTCTTCATCTGTGGCAGATGCAATAATGGCCTGGGCACATTTTTCAGGTAATATAAGTGAAAACTTTGTCCATTTTTCTGTCCCAGAAGTCTTACTTTTTGTACTTTTATGCTAAAAGTAGCATGCACTCTCTGTTTTTAAAAAGGCCTTAATAATATATCTGCAATGGATACAGCAAAAAGTATAAAACATTATTTATCTTTATGGTAATATTAAGATCATTCTTATTTTCATTTTTTCTTATCATGTTATATACATTAATTATATAATATCAGTGGACTAAAATTCCTTCAGAAATTTAGGAGAATTTCTCTTTCAAATACTAAAATGTTTACTATGCTAACAATCTTTTGATCTTTTGAGCATTTTTATGTTTTCACACTTAATTTATGTGACAGACATATAAAGCCTTTCATCTATGAGCGAAATATCTTCTGCTACTGTGAAAAGGGCTAGTTGTATTGCCAAATTTTAAACTAGGACTTAAGCAGAGTATTCAGTTTTCACTGTTCATTGCCTTTGATTTACTTGTTTTCATATAAAATTTCTCATTAAGGTTTTTTGGTTTGTTTGTTTGTGATTTTTTTGTTTGTTTGTTTGTTTGTTTTACATTTAATTGTAGGAGTTTTGTAGGTTGAAGAGATTTTATTTCTTTAGGCAACCTAGAAGATCTTCCCAGTTACCAGTCATAAATTCATGCCTGCTTCTGTCCTGGCTCTGTAAAGGAGAAAGGTCTTGATGTAGAACATCCTCTTCCCCATACCTAGGGAAAGGAAATACAGGAAAGGAGTTTGGACAGATTTAGACAAAGTCTTGGCTGCCATGGTATCCTTATTCAATGGTCTTAATCTTTGCATGTAGGCTTGACATAAATACATTCTAATATTTGCTTTAAAATTGATGTTTATCTGCCAGTGACCTTATTTGCTGTATTTGGTGCAAAGTGTAAGGACAGAAGATAGGTAGAAATTAATTTTACTTTAGTTTAAATGCCCATTGACATTAAGGCCTGTCACACAGGGACTCTTTTATTAGCAGGAGATACCAACAAGCATATAACCCCATGACATTTTCCCTTCCTTGTCTGCATATAGAGAACAGGTTAGGTAACGAATTTTATAACATAACTGTAGGGGTCCTACTTATCCAATAATTATTGTCCAATTACTATCCAATAATTATTTTATACTAAAAATTGAAGTTTTTCTGCAGATCAATCTAGTTAAATTTAATTAGTTGTTTCAATGTAAAATTTTATGTGTTTTATTTGGTTTGGTTTATCTTTTCAATATACATTGAAAGAAAATGTGAAATTATAGTAAGAAATGAGAATCTAACCGTAGAGGATCCTGGAGCACTAAAAATCCTAGAATAGAATCATCTGCTACTGTCTGTATTTAGGTAATGCTTGAGAATCCAAACAGTGAGTTATGACCCTTCTCAGCTATGTGGTGTGAGGTAGAGCTGAAGCATTTTCTTGTTCCAGTTGAGGCTGCATTCTGTGTACTGAATGCAGGATGAAAACAGAGCACTGCAAAGAGACCATGAGACAAACACTGCTTAGCAATATAGACTATGTTTTACTGCACCAATTGCTTTGGGGATCTGGTTTCTTTTATGCATCATAGCCAATAACAGCTTTAGGAAGAGAATTGATGGTGGATTACAAGATGGCTCTAGGGGTCTTTTAAAGGAGATCCTCCCAGGCATGAAAGGAAGTATGAGAGTAAGCCTGAAATTGCTTACTGCAAAATGTAGCAAGAGTGATGAAGGTACACAGGCTTGGGCTCACAGAAAACAGAAACTAGGTATGTAGTGTGAGGATTGGCCATTAGGGTACCTGTTAAAAAGGAAAAATAGTGTATATTTGATGAGATAGAAAAATCAGTGGAAAGGCATAAAGGGAAGAGAAGTGAGCTAGAAAAATATTCCTTATGGTAGCATTCTGAATAGATTTGGCTGAGGCAAGATCATCTCTCAAAGCTGAAAAGAAAGACTTTCCAATAAGCAAGATATGAGATGATGAGGATCTTGGGAGAGATTTAACTGCACAGACAGAGAGGATTATGGTATCTTATAGCTATTATGCAGAATGAATCAACAAAAATTAGATGTAGCTGGGCTATGAGGCTCTGGAGAGCAGAGTGAGTGAAAGATGATGCCTACGTTATGGTCCTTGCTCTTATACTGAGCCTAATAGGTTCTTTATCATTAAATTTGTTGTTCATCACAATTTTAGAGTGACTGTGTAAAAATATTTCAGTAGAATAAGAAAAGGACAAATGTCTTTTTCAAGCTAGGAAGGAAAAACTACCAAGAAGTGTGGACGCACTAAGAGAATATCTCCTGAAATAGCTGCCCTAAATAAAACATATAATCATCTTCTACCACATGTGACAGTGGAGTTCTGGGGCAACTAAGGTAAAGGAAAAACATGAACAATAATTCAACTTCACAAGCTCAGTTCAACAGTTCAGTACAGACTTTGAGATTTTTGTTCTCTGTCATGTTCACTATCAGGAACATTTTATTAATTCCCTGCACACAGTGTGCCTACCCATCCCAAGCTGGGAAGCAGCTTACCTTTTCTCATGCACCAATTCACTTGTGTCTCTTAGACCCTGAAATATGTGGCATCATATAGAAACTTCTGTGCTTGCTTTTTGCACTGACAATTTGGAATGCCTGTGCCATAACGTGGTCACTGAAGGTCACTTTAATGGGTGGCTGATTCTCATCTAAAATGGTAAGACAATTCTAACTGTGAACAAAAATTAATGCAGTGTGGTTTTTTTTTAAATATAAGCAAACCCTGACATGTATTTCAGTTTTTTTTCCAACCCTTATCTATCTCAGTTTCACTTCTTACTTTTTACTTTTATGTTATCTATGTGTTTAATTCCTCATTAATTTGGGTTATCTTGCTAACATGTATCTTTACTCTCAGAGCCATGAATCTTCTTTCTCAGTATGCAAAAATGAGATAGGAATCCTTTCTTGATATAAATCTGACAATGTCTACACCTACTTTCAGACTAGGAAATTGTAAAAAACTCTTGCTGCTTGGGATTACATTTCCCTTTATACCTTAATATTATGTTACATAACCTTAATTAAGCTAGGAGATAAAATGTCTGGGTAGAACTTTAATAGGAATTTTATTTATTTACTCACAGAACTTTTTGAGGGAGAAAATAAATATAAGTGTGAAAAGACTGGTCTAGACAATGTACCAGGTTTAGTTCCTTGGTAAAAAAAAGGTTTTGAATCCATATGGTAATTCACATCAGTAGATACCATTAAATGGGCAAATGACCTTTTTGAGAAAAACAAAACTAATTCTCCCAAAAACCTCATGAAAAACCACCTACAAAAATCCAAAACAATCCCAAATAATCAAAATCATAATACACAATAACTCAAGTCGATTAACTGAGTTGATTTATTCACTTCAACAGAAATGATGCACATTTCTGTGCCTACAGTGATTCCAGATACTTATTTCTTGATTTGTTTTTCTATCATTTTCCCTGTCGCTTTCTTTTAGAAATCAGATTATNTCATGTGCTTTCTTGTACCAGATCCTTTCAAAAAAAAAAAAAAAAAAAAAAAGAAAAAAAAAAAAGAAAAGAGTTTTCAATCAAGTCAGACAAAATATTAAAATAGCATTGACAAATAAAAATCCTTTCAGGTACTTTAGGACCAATGTGTATTTGTTTGTATTTTTTACTCACTACTTATTAAAATTTTCTCACAACATTGCTTGTACTGTTGAAAATAATGAACTGTTACATGGATGTTACTTGCTGGCCCTCCCCTAAGTGCTTTAAGCCAACTCCACTTTTTGAACAGCCAGTTTTAATGGAGATTGAGGCAGAGGAGAGAAGAAAGCTACAGGAAAAGGTTATAAGTTAGGAAAAAAGGTTGTGATTAACTAGCTTGACATTCACTACCACTTTGGCACAAAGTGGGGAAAAATGTTTCCTGTGAAATAGCTGCAGCATTTAGAGCTGTTCATATTTGTTGCAAGCTTTCTTCACTTTTTGTTATTATCTACTATTTTTATATTGACTACTAAAGCACTGAATATAATTCATGATAATTGACTAACATTTTAAATAGAAATCATCTTTCTTCTCTAATGTTCTTTGAGTTGAGAGCCTTCCCTTCATCTATTTTTAATCTGTTTTTTATTATTCCAAGTCTATATTCACTCTACATAAACTTTACAAAGGGTAACTTCTCATTTTCATATACTATGGAAAGGGAAAATGACTTATTGCTTACAATTCACAAAATTACCATACAGGTAAATACTAAACTAAGAGCTGCAGTGTAAACTTATGAAATGACTGATTTAAATGAAGTGGAATTCAACCTCCATCTGAAAGGGAGGAACTGCTTTTTACTGATGTGAATCTAAATTTGCTATCTCAATTAGCCACATTTAGCACTGAACAGTCAAAGTAAATCTGACTAAAATTAGGACTTTGACAAGTTTTTAACAGGAAAATTTAAGACAAAGTAATGTCATTGTTGAAGGTGCTCATTAACCACCAGTACCCACATTGTTAGAGGACAGAACCTTCTCATATTACCTGAATAACTTGAGACAAAAATATTGATAGGAGGAAGAGCTAAAATGAGTATTTCTCTTTTCCTAAATATTTTACTGTAATACTGAATAATGTCTATAATGTCTCATTTCCTTCTCTATATCTCCCCTCTGAATAGTTACATATTCAGTGCTCATGCTTATACACATCATACAAAATTAAGATCACCTTCAAAGAACATATGACCATTCTGAAAATTACGCTATCCCTTTAACCAAATCTCTTTGCCACCACTTGAACTGTTACCTTTCCCTTTATTCTTGCTAAGCAAAGAAACTATTTCTATTTCAGAAACCTGAAAGCCTCTGTTTTCTATGTGGTAGTGGGTTGATTCCATCAGGCACCTAAAAATCACATGGCCGGGTGCTTGCTCCCCTCTGCTCCAGCTGGCCAAGGAAGTGAGCAAGAAGGGTAAAACTACAATGTTCCTCGGTCTTGGTGAATACAATTTAAAGGGTGGAGGAATGAGGGGAAAAAACCCAAACAAACAAGTGATACAAAGCTAATCCCTCACCACCTCCCACAAGTATGCCCAGCTACTCTCTCAGCAATGATGGTCTTCCCACAGTTTTTAATGAGGAGCATAAATAACGTTATGTTGCTTTGAATATCCTTTTTGATCAGTTTGTGCCAACTGCTAAGGTTGTGTCACCTCCCAACTTCTTTTGCATCCTCAGCCTACTCATTGCAGGGAGCAGATTGGAGAAAAAAATGAATCAAAACAAAACAAAAAGCCCAAAACCTTAGTGTTGTACAAGAAATGCTCAGAAATATTCACAATACTGTTTTTTATCAACAGTGCTTTACTGAGAAATCCAAAACACATTAACATACTGACTACTATGCAGAAAATTAACTACAACCCAGCCAGGCTCATAAAGCAAATATATATAAACATATTTAAATTATATATATTTGAGATCAGTCATATTATATGGCTGAGAGACATATTCAAGTATTTCCTTTCNCCTTTTCCTTTTCCTTTTCCTTTTCCTTTTCCTTTTCCTTTTCCTTTTCCTTTTCCTTTTCCTTTTCCTTTTCCTTTTCCTTTTCCTTTTCCTTTTCCTTTTCCTTTTCCTTTTCCTTTTCCTTTTCCTTTTCCTTTTCCTTTTCCTTTTCCTTTTTTTCCTTTTCCTTTTCCTTTTTCTTTTCCTTTCCCATTTCCCATTACATTTTTCAGATCAGGATGAGTGGTACAGTACACACTATACACAACTGGCAAGGTGTTATTCCTAGCCTTATATTTGCTGCAGAACTTCTACCAAGTCCAAGAGGCAGAGAATTTTTCTGTGGGTGATTACATGTATTATAGGAACGTTGATTTGTTTGTTTGGGTTTTTCAGCATTCTTTCTCTCTCTTGTAGTAGAAAAAGTGAAGCAAGTACTGGGGAGATAAATCATGAAAGTGCATTAAAATTTTCACTTTTTCTGTCTATCAAGAAAGGATAGTCTTCAGGAGCCATAAAATAATCATAAAAACATCATTCTGAAGAGCTGAGTCTCAGTGCTTAACACTGTTTCTCTAATGGTATTTCACCTTTCATTTCTATTCAACTGAAAGCATACCCTGCAGTAAAACAGGCTGTGATACTGATGAACACTGACATTTGTTAACAGTATCAAGTAGTAAAACAAAGGCTGAGAATACAATAGACCCAACAGGAGAGTACCCACAGATTAGAGGAAAAATAATACCAACAGCTCTTAATTGTCAATTCTGCCTGCTAATCTTGGATTAAAAAGGAAAAGTGAAAATCAGTTTATTGTTATTTTCTTTTGAAGTTAGCATCTTTGACCAAAAAAAGAGCCAGAAGAAGAGAGGAAGAAGTAGCCTGGGAATTGTAAGACACAGAGAATACAAGGCTGAGGGATAGGGGACAACAGCAAGAAAAACATCTCAGTTTTCAGAAGTCATCAACTTGTTACAGCTTTAAATCCTGGGCTCTGCTGTAAAGCCAATGAAAAGTAATCTACAAATTTTAAATTGAAAACCAAATAAAACTCTGAATATATATGGAAGAAAAAACAATTTCTTTGCAATTGAAATACTGCAGTTAATTGTCCTGATCTATGCCAAGTCCTTATTTTTTGGTCTGTTAACAAAATATGAGTAGGAGCTTTAGTTGAGCTGTGTAACAATTTTGACAATAACCATTAAGTGTAGAGTACATATGAATTTTTCAGGGCTCAAGCTTGTTTTGTATTTATAAATGTCAATTTCAACGTTCTTTGGAATCAATTTAAAAATACTGTTCCTTCATAACACTTTATATAAAAACTTCATTTTTTGAGCAACAAATAGATGTTAACTATATTTACAATAATAAATATGGGCTCCAAAAATCTGTTTGTACCCATGTGTGTGCAAGTACAATGGAAACACAACACATTTATGTGAATTATTATTATTACGGAATTGAACATTTTCTTTGAAATGTCAATGACTTTTTTTACTGCACATGGTTGTGTAAAAAAACTCATATGTGAAGCATTTTAAAAACCCCCCAGAAATTAATAAATGGAGATGTGCAAAAGAATGTCTTAGAGATACAAATATCTATTACAGAAAGTCAAAAGAAAAATATTACTGTTTGTTTTAAGTTTCCATTCTTCTGGCTTCACAAACTCAGCTCTCAATTTTCTTTATTATGATTTTCTATCCAAGGATAAAATGAATGTCTGTACAAGGAGGGATATTGTTAAGTTTTATCTTTGTATTATGTTGCATTGTAGTTTCTTTTATAAAAAGGGATTTAGTGTGCTTCTCAGATTTCTGTATAAATAAATAGAAATAATATTGCACACACAAACATTTTCCCTAACACTTCACGTGAAGGAAGTTTGGATGTGAAAAAGGGAAATGTCAGTCTGAAGAACAGAATGGAGGAAACATTTTTGCCTGAAATGAAACTCTGCTGCTGTAGAGATAGTATATGAAGATGTAGCATAGAGGACTAAGATTATGTTGAGCTAGAGCTATCATAATGAAGAGTACATGGGAGAAAGGACACAAAAAGAGAATGTAGAGATAATAAGAATCCAAAAGAAAAGAAGCTGAGCAATTATAAGTATGAAGACAAGAAATCTCCATGTGGGATGGAGAGGTGAGAAAAAAATATTAAAAAAACCAACTAAAAAGACAAAGAGGCAATTAATCCAAAATCTGTAGTGTCCAGCTCCTTCTACCACATACTGAACCTACTGCTGCCTTGTGAGACATGGCTGCTATTCCTGTTTGCTGACTGTTGGGAGGTGATGTGTAATGCATACCTCAGAATGCAGAGGAGTGATGCATAGCCTGTTAATCATAGCCAAAGAATGGTATGAAATCCACTCATGTAGGAAAAATGGATACTGATGTTTCCATTTATTATTTCAGAATATACATTCTTCATTATTCAGATGAGAAATAATCATGGGAGGAGTCAATAAAATACTTTACATAATAAGTCATCTCTTTGGAATAATTTTACATCAAATATGTTCATCAGTTTTTTCTTCAATATACTCTGAATATAGACACAAGGGAGTAATTATTTAATTAGGAATACTAGTGGTCTTTTGCAGTGGAAGATAAAAGTGCACTTCTAATCTAATGATCTTGAGTATTTTGAAAAGCAGCATATTACACTGACTACTCCACAATTTCAGCTTTCTGATCAGTTAAACTTAGCAGTCAATTCCATTTAGTCAGATGGCACTAGTACAATATGTTATTTTCTTTTGTCTTTAATCTTTTGTCTTTTATTTTTCAGCTACTCTTTCTGTTAGAAAGAGGAAGCAATTGACTAGTTGCTGCAGGATCTCCATTTGGATTAGACTGGGATCTCAGTGTTCTCTTGCACTAATTTACAGTTAAGCCTTCAAGATTCAGTGCATTTACATACTGGACATCATAAAGAATTCACATGCATATGCTCTAACACAATCTGATTTCTTTGTAAAAATAGACTGATTGTTTGGAGCAAAGCACAATTCTCTCCTACAGCAATTTTTCTCTTCATCTCCTTCACCCCATGCCCTGGTCATTCTTTATTGAAAACAAACCAGTACTTCATAGATGATAAGGATTTTTATGTAATTAGCGGTGCTTACCATTTCAATATACCATATTATTTGTAATAATAACTAACTCAAATGTGTATTTGCATAAGCAGTGCCCACATATGATTATCAGGGGTATTTACACTCTCAGTTTCTGCAAAGGTATTTAAGAATACAGTTCACTCAAACAAAATGGGTACAAATTGCTATAAGAAGGATTTGTATATCAAATTTTCCCCTTATTTATACATTCTGGCTGCAGAGTTATAGCAGAAAAATTGCCATTACATTGAAATTTGTACTTCATTCATTTTCACCATGACAAGGCGTCTGTGATTTCAATTTACAGTGAAAATCCTATCATTTCCACCATGTAAACAAGCCTTTAATGTGTAGAAGGTTTCCTTTCTCTATAATTATAAATTCATATGTTGTGAATGTTGGATTTAATATTTTCTACTGTTAGATACTTGTGCATTTTGGAAAATGAGTGGAAGTCATTCGGGTTAAGTAAACTCAGCCTTTTTCCTGGTTGTTTTGCTTCTGTTCTCATATCCAAGGAACAGCAGTGCACATGTCATAATGGAGTGGGGAGACCTTGAAGAGCCCTGCTATTAAACAGTGCATTAAACAAAGCCTCTTCAGACAGACCATTGCGAGGAGAGAGGTCTGCTCCATACAAACAAAGCTCTTGAGATGCACTTTGTTGTGTTCTTACCATTCAGAAAAGCGCTATTATCCTGTGCCTGTGACTCTGTGCACAGTATTTCAATTGGTTCCATTTCATTGGTTTTACAGGGAACAATAAAAGAGGCCTCTTGTTCCTGGGCATCCAGCATGAGAATAGACCATGCTGAATCTCTATCATCAAGCATTTAAAAGCCTCGTAAAATATTTAATGTATTCATTCCTTTTAGAAGTCATAGACAAACAGTCTTGTTCTGTGAAACCAAAATTATTATTTTTTTTAGTTACAGCAGTATTAGTCATTTACTGTAAACTTAAACAAAAGTTTGTAGGAATTAGTGTGCTTAAATTTACATATTCATAAAATTTACATATCAGAGGAAAATATCTGTGATATTTTCTCAAAGTTGTTTTTGTTGCAAGCATGAGTAGCTGCTTTCTGACAAACCGGAGAAAATATGAAAATAAGTCCTTTAGTCTCTTTTCCAGCAAGGCTGTCTTAACAGTATAGAAAGAGCTCTGTGGTGTAGTGCTAGCACTCTTTCCACTTTCAGATGTAATTAGAAAATAATTTATTCTCATTAGTATAAAAGAACAATTTTATTTTATAATTCCAGTGAATTTCATATTTTTTTATACAAGAGCATACAAGAGCAGTTTTATTTTATAATTCCAGTGAATTTCAGATTTCCTTATTGTCATTAGGCTGACAATCCCCAGATATGCCGCATTCAGTTTGGAAATAGATGTCAAGGGAAAGCTCAGGTGATGAGGTCTGGCTTTGTTGCTCAAAATGTCTTCAGTGCAATGTGAGGTGCATCTGGACAAGCAGGCAATTACAGCCCGGGGTGATGGGGCAACCCCGACCTCTGCAGACTTGGCTGACTTGCTTCCTCCCACAGCTGGAGGCTGGGATTTTTTAGCAGCCTTCCTGCCAGACAAATGGTGCTCTCTCAGCATGGGGAGGCACTGGAACTGCTTGAGAGCCACATGCTGCTCAAAAGACACTTGCTGACTATCTTGCTTCAATGATAATCTACATTTAGCTTCCCATGTAACATGTCCAGTCAGGATGAAGTCTCTCTGTCTTGATTTTGTTTTATAGACTTTTCTGCTCTTTGATGAGGAAAGGAAATATATTTTTAAGAGCAAGTACCCTCTTAAAAAAAAAGAGAGAAAGACAGATGGAGAAGAAGAAAGCTGTGCCTTCTTTCCCACAGTGTTATCTCTAAATTGTTACATGTTAAAACAGGTTTCCATGGCTATGCAGGATTGTTTTATTTAGTCACTAGTGTTATTGTCAATGCTTTTAAATTATGGGACCTAAGTATCAAATGCATTCTTTAGTTTCATGTAAGTACATGGTAACTGTTACAGAACACATAATTATTTTTGGCTTTCATCAAAAGTTCAGGCTGAGTAGTTTTCACTGAGTGCAGCATCTAAGTTAGGTGCCTGAACTTGTAATTATCAAGCTGCAGTTTATTTTTTTTTTTTGTAAATCTATGTGGTCATTAGCAATGAAAACATCTCAGTTTCTTTTGTAAAATCTCAATTTTCAATTTACCTTTAATGTCAAACTGTTCTGAAAAAATCACATTTAGTAAACTAATAACATTCTTCTTGCAAGTCTGGTCACATGAAAATTGTCCCAATTCTTGAGTTCTTGTCAAGTGTCCAGTGACAGGACAAAGCGAGGTATGAGAGATATGAAATATATTGTTTGAGAAGCAGCCCGTGCTTCAGCCTTAAATTTTTTCTGCCATAGCCTTCTTCTGACAGTGCAAAGCGATTAACCTGCCATTTTTCACAACTTCAATTAACCCCAACAGGATGTGCCTCTTTAGAGATCCAGCAAAGGGCCGTATTTTAATTTGTCAAGTAGCAATGTTTTTATCATGTGGGAGGTGATCAGGGTTAATTACTACTAGCAGCTGAACAGGTTGTGCTAAAAATATGTAAGGTGCTTATGGTATATCTGTAGCTCTTTAAGCATTATTCTTCACTCCGTGGGATGTGAGCAAAGATCTTATGTAAAGAGTGCTTCTGGAGGACCAAGTAGCCTTATAGTGTCTGCTGCTGATAACTGGGTTAGTCTCTTACATGCCCATGTTTGTCTTCAGATTGTGCTTTCAGAGCCACAAGACTGTTATTTTCTTATTTTTCACTGAACTTTTTGTATCAGGAAGAACCCTATAAATAAAGCAACCTGCATAAACTCATCAGCAGATAGAGACCAAAGGGAAGGATCTATCTATCTAAATTTAGATGTACGTACCCAAAATAGATACCCTCAGGTCTATAAATTTATAGTCCAGAGAAGAGAAGGAAAATAAGAAAAAAATCAAGAGTGAGTGGAGTTCTTTTCCAAGTTAGTTCTGATGGACAATCTTCTGAGCATGTCCTTTGTTCCCTGACTGTTAAGGAAACCTTGGGTGACTGGCTCAGGCATAGGCATTTTCTCTGTGATTTAGTCGGGCCAGAATTACATCACTGGAATAGATGTTCTTTCCATGCAGAAGAATTATTATTAATGCTGACTTCGGAAACATGAGGACATAATATATGAGAAATACTCCTGATAACAATACTCTTACACAGAGATCTCACAGAATTGAACTAAAATCCTGATTGCTCCTACTATGGTGATTTTTTCTCAGTTCCCCCTTCCCCCCACAAAAAACACTGTCAAATTAAAATTTAAAAGAAATCTAAAAAATCTGAAAAGAAAATGAACTCTGTGAATTTTGTTAAATGTTAAAATGCTGACAGAACAAAATGAAATAAAATTCTTGCATGTGTTAAATATGAGCTTTTCTTTCCTCATGGAAATATTATTCCCTAAGGCGTCTCTATCTTCAGCCGTTATAATTGACCATAGGAATAAATTGACCCAGACTAAGCTTTCAAGTGAATAAGAAATCCATAAGGGGCTTTTTGTGAAATTGGAATGGCTAATCCCTAAGAGAGTTAAAACTTGAGATACAGATTTAAAAAAACCATAATTTTCCAGTTGTAGTGCCCTGGCTTTACCTCATTGGTTAACTTTCACATGAAAATAGTATATAGTACCTCTAAACAAGACCATTATCCCCACCTTCACTGTAGAGAGTATTTTACATAATAATCACTCCAAAACAAAGGCCATCTTTTAGCTTCACTATGCTAAATACAATGTTTGCCCAGACACTCATAGCTACCATGGGAATAGATCTTTACATTTCAAAATAACAGAGCAATCTTCCATTCCTTAAAAAAATAAAATAAAATTAATAAAAATAAAATCTGATGTTGTAGAGCTGTAATGAGTTAAGTGTTAAGGTTTTCATGGTTTTAGTTTTCTTTTTCCTATTTTCTTTCCTGCATTAATCAGTTCTGCTATTCACAGTACAAGCCAAAAAAAAAGGAGGTAATTATATAGAAGTGTTATTTGGTTTCAAATAATAGTTTTATTTGTATATCTATAATAGTTAGGTCTGGAATACTCAATTTCTATATTTAGTAGGCCAGAATAAGAGTCATCATGTTGATATTTCTGAAAGATTGTTTTAA
Source organism: Thryothorus ludovicianus (assembly GCA_013397245.1). Taxonomy (NCBI): domain Eukaryota; kingdom Metazoa; phylum Chordata; class Aves; order Passeriformes; family Certhiidae; genus Thryothorus; species Thryothorus ludovicianus. The sequence continues at coordinate 44,362 of VZTB01006593.1, read as the reverse complement.
GTACAAGAAAAAAGCAGTTAAAGAACTAAAATAGGTGTTATCTCTTATTTTCCCTGGCTCCACTAAAAAGACTTTTGATTATTTCTGAGAAAAAGAAATGAACAGACTTTTATACTGAGTTGCTTGACCTGCATACCATGGAAACTATTTGCTTTTCTGCCTTAGAGAGGAGACATACTCTGGAGACATACAAGGATAGCCTCTTCTTCCTGACACAGCCCAGAAGTGCTTCAAGCAGGACTCAAGGTATGGCTGGAAGTAATCAAAGAGGATTGGTGGGTTTTGAATCATTGTATGAGTGTCTGAAGCAGGTCACCTTCCTTTCCTGAGCTCTGAAATGCTTAGGGCAAGCTGATACTTCTGAATTCAATGAGCACAACAATATAGATGAAAATCTGAGTACCCAGATTAGATTTATTTAGAGGAAGCTATCAATTTTAACAGATGGAATAAATAAAACTAAGATGTAAACTGATCCACATAGAAGAAGAACAGTTCTGGTTGTAAAAGAAAAAAAACAGTATTTCTCACAGAAAAAAGGAGAAGGTGCTGTTAATTTAGTCAAGTTCTTATCTAAATCTCTGGAAGTCAAGGATTTAGCGTGGCAATGAGAAATCATATCTCTCTACAATGCTGTAGATACAGTAAATAAATCCTTGGGAAATACATGAGGAATGCCTGTTCTAAAGGCTTTGAACTGCATCTGTATCACTCCTTAACAAAGCTAGCCAGCCAGCTTGTCTGTCTGTCTGTCCTGTTCTTCTCATTTTGTCGTGTGGTCTGTAAACTAAATTTCTAAAGTCCTGAGCACTAATATGTAAAGATATATAACTAATCTAAGGGATATCAGCTACAGACCAGATTCAACAGGATGATCTTGCTGCTTTGTGTCATGATGGCAGCAAAAAGCAGCTGCAAATCCAACAATTGCAGAGAACTTACAGCTGCTTCGTTGTGTCAGAGAGATGCAAAACAGCAACAGCTCACTGATGGATCCTTCCTATAATCTGCAAATAAAATTTTCTATCATAAATATAATGGTTTAAGATAATATTTTGAATAATTCCATGGCCTAGAAAGAAAAATTATGTATATAAAAAAGGCTGCTATTTCTGTTATGACCATTGGAATTATACATTTTCCATTATACGCATGGAAATTCTTTGGAGAATGTCAAATAATAAAAATGCTATATAACATAGTCAATCTCACAGCCATTTTGAGGTTACACTGAGACTTCCAAATGAAACAAGAATGAAAATAATTAGAATTTAAATGCAGTTTTATGGAGACTTTCTCTGACAAAATAAAGTTACAAAGGGCAAGGGAAGGGAAAAGAAGATAATCTATTTTTCTAGCAAATACAAACACATTAACAATTCTGAAAATATTTCCTTTGGAATTACGTTTTTAGTTTTCCAACATCAAAACCAAACTAAACTGAAATATTACTTACAAAGAAAACATACAGGAAAAATTATTAAAGTTCATGAAATGACATTTCTTTGCATTATTGTCTGTCTTATTTACTAGTCGTAGATGCACATGAATGTTCTTTTCCCTCCTCTCTACATTTTATGATTTAGATTGACATTTTGGAAATGAATTTTCTGACACTTTTCTTGTGGCACTTGTTATGAGTATAGTGTCACATAAATTTGTTCTAGTGTTGAAGGTAGTACTTCATGACTATGTTCAGATTTTACAGTTACGTGCGACAGCAACAAATGATTAATTCAGAAGAAGGTCTGGCTTCGGAGTTAGAATTTTGTTTTTCATATCTTATTTCTCTTTAAGCATTGAAACCATTTTAGTACTTACATCTAAGTAGCCATATGACAATTTCTATAAGTTTTTGATGATGATAACTTATTATCAGAGTTTCCATTGGAAATTAAAAAACGTTGAAGAAAGAGAAGGAAAATAAGAAAATGCTTATGCATCTTCAGGTTGTAAAACTGTGTTAAGGAATATGCACCAGACTATTCCAGTCTGTATTTTTGCTAGCTTTTTCCAACTGAAGTCTGTATAATATAATGGTAGAAATTTAGTTTTGATGTAAAAGACTTACTGATCAAATTTTTAGTCTCAATACAGTAATGAATATAGCACAGTTATGTTTTGCAATTTAAAAAAAAATAAGAACAAATGTTAACTTTTTTGAAGTTGTGGATTTGTATTGTTTTTTTGGTTTTTTGTTAATTTCATTAATATATTTTATTTATAAGAATGCAATAGATGTGTTATTGTCCAGCCTTAGGTACAACAACATAATTAATAATATAACAACTTTTAACATTGTCTTAAAAGTAGAAAACTACTGTTTTTTTAATGGATTGTCTAAGCAACTAGAGTTCAACAAGGCTTGGACATCCATGCAGACATAGAGGAATTCCAGGAGAAAATACAGGTGTATTTCTCTAAGGCAGCTGATCTTAAATATCCTGCAAATCAACATCACTCAGCTGGTTTACCATGCCCAGTTCATCTGAACAAAGAGGTTATGTAGAAACAGAATTAAGGTACACCTGGGACTTCTGGATATTTATCTTTCCTGTAGCATGTTCACACTACTTTCTGGTAAACTTTAGCATGGAACTGCTTTCTCTTTCACCATTCTTTATTCTTCTATTGCCCTTCGTCAAAGCTTCACCAGGAAGAGAAATTAGGCAGATTCTGGTGGAGGATACAGAAGTCCATCCATTAGTGATATTGCCTATCCTGGGTTCTCAGTGAGTCAGAACAAGTCTGCTTCAGTTTTGGAGATGTCTCTGGTCACCTGGGAAGCCAGTAGAATACTTAATTTCTTTATCACCTATGAATCCAGGGTATATATTCATGGAAACTAGTGAGTGGTCCCAAGGCTCATAATTTTCTTGGTTTTACATGGGTTTGTAATCTCCTGGTCTGTCAGAAGCAAGCCATAAAGTAATGTTTGATGGCAATCTGTGAGCTGAAACCATAGAGCTCTTTCATTTTTTTTGCCAAATAACACAGCAGTCACCTCTAAGATTCCTTCACAAAAGAATGTTCTAGTTGATATAATTCTGGATTACACTCTATGTATCACAATCTGCCAGCCGAAAAATATAATGACTTGCTATTTTTTGAACCTTTTCAAGAAAATAAGAATGAAAAATAATACTGTGAAAGTTAAGTGACCTTAACAAATAGAAACAAGGTTATGTTAAAATTCAAAGATGAAGAGCTGTGTAAATTTGTGGATATTCGATCTGCAATGAAGTCTGTGCTTCTGTTGCTGTATAGAAAATCCTTCTCCAATGCGAGTAGGATTTAGTTTAGTGAAAATTATACTACATTCTACTTCAGAATAAGAACTGTAAGGAGCCGAGCAATGTACCTTACAACAACTATTAACTCCATTCTCCTTAGTTAAACACATAAATATCTACAGGATCAAATCTGTAAGATTTGCCTCTAAGTATTATTTGTCATTTCAGGATATGAAAATATTAAGTGCAAATTAATTCATGCCTTTATAGATGGATAAAGATATGAAAGTCAATTGTTTTTATGTACCTGGTGCATACAATGAAAATTAATTTGATAAATTCTTTTGCACCTTCATTGTCGTATTTATGTTGGAGCTGCCTTAAGAATATGGTAATACTTGTGTCTGGAAAACATAAAAACATAAAAATGGAAAAGGACAACTATTTTATAACTATATTTAAAATGCGGACACAGTTGTAGCTTAATTTTTTGAAATACAGTTGGACAGTATAAAAATAATCCACATTAGCATCCAGCTGTCAGTGATAAAAATGGCTGAATAATCATCCCCTGGGTTCAGTTTCATAATGTTTTAATAATTAACACAAAAGAACTTCAAAACAAATGCAATTGTGCTACACTTATTAGCAGGAGGCCATTGTGTGTATTCTCAGGGGTTTTATTTGAATAGTATTAACCTATCCATATCCATAACAGCTCTCACTGGGATAAAAAATATGTATTGCCCTGAAAAAGTTTACAAAGAGGATTCTGATCTGATTTTTTAAAGTATTTTAAATCAGCTGAAGAAAAGATCGCAGATAATTAGATAAATACCACTTAAAAAATAATCTGTCTAATTCTCTCTCTGCAAAAGCGCATAATATTAAAAACAATTAGTTTTTCTTCAAGTTTTTATATGGTCCTCTGTAAGTGGTTGAATATTTTACTGCACTCATGACAAACTTTAAGAAATATTCTCCCTGATGTTTGCATAACAGCAATGTGGATGGTACACTTTGTGAACAATTTAGATAATTATTTAATACAACCTTGAATGTTCCTCATACTTCTAGTTAGAAACATTATTAATGCTTGGAGATGGACAAGATCACAACAGCAAATGCTCAGCTTCATTAGAAAGCAGTATCATGTAGCAGAATTATTGGAGAAGGCATGTCCTAAAATAAGTGTTGACAATAATAAATGTCAACTTTTGTATGAATAAATCCAACAACACTGTATGGTTGACAAACATCACTAAACTGATAAGTCATGTTATATATGTTAATTTGCTTTGAGATGCATAGGTGATTTAAAATAATAGTAAGAGTAAATATTTTTAAGTCTTTTTAAATATGACTATCATTTTTTGTAATTATCTGATATAACAGATTCCAATGAGGAGTTTTATTATGAAAGGTTAAATAAGTGTAATCTATTATTAATGTGAGTAACTGTAAATGACTTCAGAAGTGTTTGAAACTATATCTGCTCAGGTTTGTTGTCGTTGTCAAATGGTTATGTAACATCTTAAAGCCGCTACAGTTATATATTCTGAATTTTTATTTTTCAACAATTACATTAACTTTTTTCCTCCATAGTACTGTGCCAATCCTGCCTTACCTACCAAAAGGAGTAGATAAAATTTTATTGTCAATGACATACTGCATATGGCCTCAGGCTAAAACATTGAAGTTCTGCAGAAACAAATCTGTTTTAGAGAAGAATCCTGAAAATGACAATGAATATATTTGCTTGAATTCATGAGATCACTGTAAATAAATAGCAACAGTGAATTACAGAGTTAGTACATTTCCACATTAATAGGATAGAATACTGAGTCCAGAAAGTTGCGGGGGGGTGTTGGAGGGGGGGGCATATTTTATTTACATGTTTCTTTTAATTAATGGAAGAACACTCATAAGCTGCAATATCAACAGTTAAGCTAAATGTAGGTGGTCTGGGCTTTTTCTGACTCATGGGACACCCTCAAATAATGTGAAATGCTGATAGCTCTTACTCATGTTTTCAAAGTTTGTACAGAGACCAATCCAACAACAGAATCTTTAGAAACAGGATAAGGCAGTGAAGTTGTTACATTATGAAGAACTGCATGAGGATGTTTTTTATAATAGCCTTCAATGGAGTTGTAGATTGGAACATAATAGCTTTGTGCTAGAAAGAGGCATAATATAGAATGATTCTCTCCAAGAGTCTTGTACTTACCACATTGACTAATTTGCTGCCATTAGCTCCCTTTATTGATGGTGAGGATAGATTCTTGTGGTTTAAGTGTTTGAAAAAATGAGATTACCAGATAATTCACCAGATCAGCAAGGAGCAAAAGGAATATGTGAGATAGTTGATGTCTTTAGATTCTCAAGCTGCCAAACTCAAATTTAACATCTTATTTCATTTATCAAGGAAGAAGATTTTAATGAAAAATGCATCAAAATACCAATATAGGTAGGCAGGTGGGATTATGGATATAAAATCTCTCTAAGGCTGGGAGCTCTAAATGGAGGTGCAGCAACATGACATTGTCTTGTTTCCAGTTTACCACTGTATGTAAAATGTTGAACTAGCCCAGTCAGAATTTCAATTCTATGCTTTATTTTACTAATGGAAATTTGTTTTGTTTCCGTTTGTCTTCAATAGCTTTCTGTCTCTTTCTAGCTGAAAATTCATTCTTTCTTCAATTCACCAGAGATATATGCCTGGATGGTAACACCATTTCCATTCATCATTCCTGTGTCAGCCTGTAATGCATCCGTGGGGATGGAGTGGCTGGGTTGAGGGATTGCATCCCTTGCCCAGGCTATAGCATGCCTTTCAATGAGAACAGACACTCCCATTTCCAGCAGTGGCAGTCTAGTTGTACAAGCAGCAGCATGTCCTCCTTCCCCAGGAAAGCCTTGGCTCTTGTGGAAGCAGTTGTATCTTTTCAGCCATCCTGCAATACCACTGCCTCTTTCTGGTTTTCCCTCAGCAGCTCTCCTGCAGTGCCTGGCAGGTTGCTGACTGGGAAGGGGAGGTAGCAAACTGGGGTGGGCCAAGGCATATTTGTTGCAGTCAAGTACACCAGGTTTCCTGTGGGTGCTGAGAATAAAAAAGTGGTGGCACTTTAATCTGTCCCTCACCCTTCTCATTCTCCTGCCAATTTCATCAGATGGTTCAGTAGTCGCCTTCTGATCTTGCTCTTTTTTCTCTCTTTTCAAGACTGATCCAATTGGCAAAATTCAGCACCTACTTTCAGGCAGAAATTTTACTTGTGACAATAGCTGTGATTATGGTACAGGGTTCAGAACACACTGTTACTGTTCATTTCATTGGCAGAATAAAATTGAAAGCAGTTTAGTCCTAGATCCACAAATGTATGCAAATACCTAATACCTGCTTAATTTGCTTGAAGTCAGGTAGTTAAGTGCCTTTTGGAGTCTGGATCCTAGTATTTGCTTTCTTCTGAGTATGTGTGATTTTCTGTAATTGCATTACAGGAGAAGTGGAGTTTCAAGATCTTTAGACATCAGAATGAGACATTTTGTGTTTGGCTTTGAATGCTGATACGTTACACTAATGCAGAGACTTTTATTCATATGATTAGGAATTCATAGGTTTATTTGATATCTCCATAGTCTGAATATACACAATAAAATCACAGACAGAGTAAATGAAATAAAAACCTTAAGTGCTAATTTACTGGTAAGACTTTATTACCATAAAATTGATTAATGTTTACATTTAATGTGAAGTTTTGGTTCTTATTATTAAATTGGCTAGGGATGGTTTAAAGTTCTGATTAGCTCAATGAAAAATGTTATTCAGTCTTGCCTCAGAAATCTGAAAAGGTAAACATTTATGTGCTTCAATATGTGAGTTTAATAACTAAACAGATCACCACTGAGCTGCTAAGTTAAATAGGATCAGATAAATATTATAAGAACAGAATCTTTTAATTCAATTGGGTCTTTAAATTTTGAAGACAATCAATTACTCAATTTTGCATTGTTTAGTTATTTCACAAGAGGCATCAATCCAATAACCACAGTTTCAGATTTTTACTGGTTCTGTTGAATCACATGGCTTCAGAGGAGTCTAGTGTCAGGATCATCAATGGCAACATGGTAAATAAATTGATAATTTGAGAGACATTTCAGAACAGGTAGTATGCAACAATAATTTTATTAAATTAATCCTTCTCCAGTTTCTCTGATTGAAGAATCCATATACTTCTCAAAAACAAAAGACTGGGGGATAAACCACATGAGTCCTCTTGTCAGGCCACCTTTCTCTCGCTCTCATGTCTCCTAACTGTACACTGATCAGCATGGAGGGCATATTGATTTGAAATTATTTTCTTTGCTCATTCTTTCAACAATTTTAGAGACTCCCAAGACTTTGAAGTGAGGTCTAAGGTAGGCTTTGGAATTAACATACAGGACAAGAGGATTAGGCAAGGCCTGTCCATATAATTTAAGACACTGTATGTACAAAATGACAGAGGCTCAAATCTCGGGTAGATTACCCCAGAGATACTATGCTTTCTGTGGCTGTGGTATGTGGTAGCATATGACTTCAATATTCTATTGAATTAAATCTCTTTTCTTTTTTTACTTACAATTGCTGTGGGCTGAATGGGATTCACCAGTTGTCCTTTCCCTGTCTTTTGATACAATTTGCTCATGTAGACATATACTTGTCAGTCAAGACAGTACAAGAAGTTTCAGCAGCATGAGACTTTTTCACTCCCAAGTAAACTGGGCAGTGAGGCACTGGAAATAACATTTGCCTTTTAAATCTGTGTTAAAAGCATGTTATTAAACCTATTCAAGTTTAATTTCATGTGATTTTGGGGGAATAGGCCAATAATTGCATTTGCATGCATTCTAGTGGTTATTTGACCCAAAAACCCAGCATCTCAATTGGTAAACAGACAATAACAGAGACTTTTCTGCTCTCAACAGTTTAAGAATGATGGTGTCCTTTCTTTTTTGACTCCATTGATTGGGCTACTTTGAATACATCATGTCCTAATTATTTAATTTGATAGATTATCTGAATGGATGAATGTGCTGATAGTCATAAAGTTAACTTGGAGTATGGTACTAAGTAATCAGCTATGGTTTAATTTACTCACTTATGCTGACAAGAGGGATATGGTAGGATGTCAAAACTAAGTGGACAAGGCCTATATGAATGTGATTATAAGTTTTCCAGGTATTTTCTGGAAAAAGGGAGTCCCTTCCCATATATGTAAATATCAAGCACTTTGAAATAGTTGGAATTACACCAGAATTCCATAGTGAGATACAGAAGGCAAAGACAAAAGTTTGAGGTGGCTGGATGGGCTTGGAACAGACAAAGCTGTGTATTTACAGGCTCACTGATTCTCCTAACCCTAACCCTAAACAGAGTAGAATCTTGGCCTATACCTGAGGTCCCCGTTACTTTGGGTGGCCCAGATCAGCTAAGTGTTGAGGCAGCCATGAAGATGTCCTGCTGTGATCCTCTTGGCATATCTTTCCAGTAGCAGTATCCCAGGAGCTGTAGGCTCTGTGGTTAGCTGAACCCTAACCTAATCCTACTGAGATACTGCTGAGCTCCCAGTCTCCGTGGGTGTCCTAGGTTTGAAAGGTGTGAAGGCAGCAATGTTGGTGCCATGAATGAAATTATGAAATTATGACACTGTGGGTGAGGTCTCCATTACAGTGAGTGGTCTAAAATGCAGAAATGTGAATGCAGCATTGTTGGTGCCCTTGCTGTGATTCTTGTGGCATGCCTTTTCAGTGTTCCTGGAGCTGTAGGGTGTGGCTAGCTGAACCCTAACTCTAACCCTATCCGAATTTTAGCGTTGCTTGTTGAGTTCCCAGTCTCCATGAGTGTTCCAGATTTGAAAGATGTTGGTGACCAAAAATGATGCACTGGGCAGATGTTTTTCAGCCCCAGTGTCTTTGAGAATATGAGCTTTCTGACTGGCATAATTGTTATTCAGTGAATATTTTTGAATCACAAGGAATGCTTTTTAATATTCCTTGTTTCTGTAAATGCCAAATAACACTTTTATTCTGGAAGAGAGCCTTAAGGTCAAAATTTATTTTTTATAACATGACTTTCAATGTGTAAAGCAGAATGAAACAGAGTGCGAAGTATCCTCTCATTCTGAGTTCACTATATTGCAGTGATGTGTAAAGCTCTATTTAAATTATGAGTAACTCATGAGCTAAGCTATTTACAGTGGACTGATTTAGATCAGGAAATGCTAATAAGGTTAAAAATTAAGCAGAAAAAAATACCTCAAACAATGTAAAACCAACAAAACCCAATTAATCAAACAAAAAAATACCCCCCCCCAAAAAAAAAATCAACCAAACAATCAAACAAAAAAACAAAAAGAAACCCCAAACCACAGTGCTGTGGGCATTGTAACAGCTGAGCTGGTCTTTCCTTCTGGCCAGAAAAACTCCCTAATCATGTGTGTACATTAGGGATGGTCTTGGGGTTGTCCCATAGGACGGACCACAATGTGGAAGCACAGCTGTAGACGTGCTGTGAATATATTAATAAAGTTTTAGATGCTGTAGATCTCTGTGTCCCACAGGAAAGAAAATGCAAAGCATGCCAAGGAAATTCCAAGGGAATGAAATGGGAGTTGAAAATCTGGAGTACCTCATAGAGAATAACGAAATTAAATTTTTAGTCTTGTAAATAGAGATATAACATGAGCCATCTGTATTGTTTTCTCAGTATTTTAAAATCATTATTTAATAGTGATCATTTTTGCCCACAATATGAGGAAAATTCATCTATGATTTTTAATAGGATTGTTTATACTGAAGACCTATTATCAGCTTCCTTGCTGATAAAAATTGGAATTTGAAAAGTGAATAAAAAAATTAGTAATACACTCTAAAGACACATCTTCTGATTTTTGTCTTAAATTTTCCAAGATCTTGTCATACACTTTATTTTGCATCTATGAACTTGTATTCACTTCTTTGTATCCTCTTCCCCTTTACTAGGTTATTGGGTTTTTTTTAATATCTCTTTGGCAGAGGTTTAAAGTTTTCATAATGTCACATTCAATTGCATTACACTCCTTTGATAAATAGAAATAAATGAAATAGTAATTTTCTTTTTTTTTTGTTCTGAAAAATATTTCAAAAAATGTGAAATAACATAATATTCCATATCATATTTTAATTTTTAAATGTAATTAATCAACTCCTTTTCATACAATATTTAAAGAGTCAAACAGTTGAGGCTAGAATACTGCAAATACAACTTCGGGAAAACACACAAAAATACATCAAATAAAACTAATTAGTATTTCTTTCCTAAAACTGAAAGCAATGCTTGAGATACCATAAAATAAATGTCTATATAAATTGTTACAAGTTCCTATACAATCCATATCATTATCTGAATGGATTTTAGAAAAAGAAAAAAACCCTGATCACATATCATTCTAAGTTTTAATTATAATATGCAGGCATACACATCCATCTATTGAGCACACATAGAGTCATAGAAAGGTTTGGGTTGAAAGAGACCTTTAAAGGCCATCCAGTCCAAGCCCTGTACAATGAACAGGGAGAGCTTCCACTAGATAAGGCTGCACAGAGCCTCGTCCAATCTGTCCTTGAAAGTTTCCAAGGACTGGGAATCTTACAGCTCTCTGGGCAAACAGGTTCAGTGTTTCACCAGTCTCATTGTAAAAAATCTTCTTCCTTACGTCTAATCTAAATTGAGTCTCTTTCTGTTTAAAGTCATTACCTCCTGTTCTGTTGCAACAGGTCCTGCTAAAAAGCTTGTGTCCATCTTTCTTGAAGTCTCCCTTTAGGTACTAGAAGGATTGTCTATAACGAATCTTCATCACAATTATAGATAAAGGGGAATAATTCTACTTTCCAATAGAACGTTTCCAAATAGTGAAAGACTGCTATAAGGTCTCCCTGAAGCTCTTCTCCAGCTTGAACAAACCCAACAGTCTCAACCCACCATCATGGAAGAGGTGTTCCATTCCCCTGGTCATTACTGCAGCCCTTCCCAGTCAGTCTCCAACAGCTCAATGTTCTTTCTATGATGAGAATTTTTTGTTGAATGCAGAGCCCCAGGTGGTGTCACACAAGAATAGAGTGAAGGGCAGAATCCTCTCCTTTGACCTTCTAGCTCTGCTCCTTTTGTTGCAGCCTAGGATTAATTCATTCATCTTGCCTATTTATTTGTTTTACATGTTAGGTTTTCCTNTAATATAAAAGCAAATCTTTAATTTAAAGACTTTGAGGTGCACAATATGGTGATATGCACATGATATACCATATTTCTACAATTTTTAAATTAGTATTATTACCTATCAAATATTAATCAGTATATATATCAAATANAAAAAAAAAAAAAAATTGAATTTAGAAACATCTGAAAAATATTTTCCAAGTTTTAAGCAGTAATAACTGCTGTTTATTAAACTAAGCCTTTTAAGCCATGATATATCAAATATCTAATTCAACAATATTGATTTGTTAAATTCTGGAAGATCTCAGNTAGAAGAGCAGTTGGTTAGGTAATATTTCCTTGGGTTCTGTCCCATTAGAGCCTTCCCTCCCGATCTCTTAGCCCTATATTTTATTGTGTCTACAATGTATACTGCAAAACAGTATCCTTGCTAGACTAAAGGCAAAAGTAAACAGTTTCAAGAATTGATTAGTAAGGGTTTGTTAAAATATGGGAAAAAGCAGGAAAAGTATTGCAAGTTATAACTATGTATTAATAATCTACAAAAGTTNAGTTTCTAATTTCTAGAGCTATTCCATTATTCTGAAATGTTGAGGTTATGATTTTTTTTTACCTAACTCTACTGATTAGTTTTCATGATATCTAAAAGCTTAGATAAAATAAGGTACAAACATTTGTAAGGTTTTTTTTTTTATGCTCAATTCAATAA
>VZTB01006593.1:14948-27000 GCA_013397245.1 Thryothorus ludovicianus | reverse complement strand
AATAGCTTGCTTTTCTTTTTTTTTTTTATTTTTTTTTAAATTTTATTTAATTAAATATGTTATTAAAAAGGCATTACCACTATTTTTGATTGACCCAGCCTCAACCTGCAGCACATCTGTCTTGGAGCTGGTTGGTATTGGACATGGAGGAGGTATCTGACAACTTCTCACAAAAGCCACCTCTGTAGTTCCTGGATACTAAAACCTGGTAATTCAAACCCAATAGGATAATAAATAAATAGGATTTGGAGCACAAGAAAGGACTAGAGAATAAAGCTATAATTTAAGGGGAAACCCTGGGATTTGGTGACTGCATTTCAACCTTCCTGTTTGCAGCTCATCTTTGACAAAAATTTAGATTAAGTCAAATTATGCCATTCCTTTCAAAAGAAGATTATTTACTTTATAATTTCATTCCAAATCAGTCTGAAACTGTTATCCTGTTGATGCTATCATTTACCTAGTGTGTGTGTAGAAATATTGTCCTATTTGATTTCAGAAAATTTGGTCAGTGAGCTAAAGTTATGACACTTGTCTAAACAAAGCAACTGTCAGCTCATATCACAAGCTCCTTCTAAATAAAGATCTGCACTCATCCAAAATTTGTTTTTCTTTAATGAATCCAAGACTTTCCACTGTCATTATTCATTCATTCTAAAAACACTGGAAAATGCAATACATTACTCAACTGTGACCTAGCATGTCCTAAGGTGCATATTTTATTGATGTAAATAAATGAGATTCTAGTCTACCCAAATGCTGATGTTTTGATTTAATAGAAACACTGTTTACCTTAGAAGTTGTCATTACTGCAATGATTATTTTCCCTGGAGGCTCCCACGATAATCTGGGGGACAACTGTTAAAATCCTGCTAAGAATCTGCAGATTCATTGGGCAATTAAACTATTCGATTACGGAGTAAAAGGAGAAAATAATTAACATGCTTGCTGCTTTCTGTGGCTTATTCTAATATACATTTTTCTTTACATTGAAAGAAAGAGGTTTGAAAGTGCATTAGTTTCATGCTTGCATAAATGTAAAATTTTTTAGATAAAAGTACAGTGTTAAGCTCCATTATCACTAGGCATTAAATTAAAATCAACTAGACACTGAGAACTTGCTATTATTTCAAATTAAAATCAAGTAAAAATGTATGTTACAGTGCTCAAAGCTAGAAGAACTGTTGTAGATGTTTTCTTATGCTTTTGATGTCAGCTGTCCCTCTAGTTTTCTTCCTGGATATCAGTCTTGAAAACCAATACACATATAAATTCTATTTCCATTCTTTCTGCCTTGAGGTTGTATCCAGTTTTATCAACAGGAATTCATTTTATAAAGGTCACTGACTTAATGAAATAGTTTTCAATGTTTATGCCCATACCTTACTTTGAAAAATAGATTTACCTTAACTAGGTATTCATCAGTACAAATTACCTGGATATATTAAATGCCATATCATTGCATTGGAAAAAGAAATGAAAAATGTGCTCTTATTGCTCTCGGGGAAAAAATAAAAAAAAATAAAAAGAAAAAAAAGAAAAAATGTAATATGCTACATCAAAGAAAAGGAAAAACTAAAATCTTTAATGAGTTGGACATCCAAGGAGCCTAGCTTACTCCTAGTCAATGATCCTCCCTTTGGTTGTTGGAAAATAAACAAGTAAGATAGATTTTAACAAAAGTTTAATTTCTTTTTAAAATATGTATATGACATATATTTTAAAGCTAGTATTGCTGGAAAATTTGAGGTAAATTAAGAAAATAAAGGGTCATGCCACCATCAATTTTCCCCACAACTAAATCGATCTTGGAAAGAATTGTGGATGGCACTGATTTTCTAGTAAAGACATAAAATAAGAGACAAAAATTTTTAATTTCAGAAAGTTCAGAAGCTGAAAATAGTTATACAGTTGTTTCAGTATTTTTGAGAGTTTAGATAGGAAATAAACACATAGACCAATCAAGCTGTCTGTCATTTAAAAATATCAAATGTGATCAAAGGACTAAAAATTCTAGAGTTTCTGCTTCAGACTCTCTCTTAGTATTGAAGTACAGTAGGAAAAATAATAATCCTGATGATTAATGTACGTATCAGACCCAGCATAGGACAATAAAATCCAACACTACCAAATTTTTTATTTCATAGTCTGTATTTAATTCTTCCATATGGAATTAACTTTTTGTGTACCTCATATTTACAGTAAAATTAATCGTCTCTGCTTGTACAAAATATTGTTAGTGATCTTTATGTCAAGATATCAGATTCCAATACTTTTCAATGAGGTTATTTTAGATATTCCATACAAGGGGATATAAAATATAATATGAAATACACCTAATTTAAGATATTTTGTATCACATGAGATCTTTGACTTAGCAGAGTGATAATGAATATGCAAAGAATACAATACAAATTTATGTTGCACTTTATAAAATACAGTAATTGCAATACACAATTCAATCTCAATACCAATGTGATTCACGGAATGTTTGAAATTGGAAGGGTTCTCTGGAGGCGATCTGGTCAGAGCCTCTGCTTGAGCATAGACAGCTAGAGGCAGGTGTTCAGGACTATGTCCAAGTTGGTTTTGAATATCTCTAAGGATGGAGAAGCAATAACTTTTCTGGGCAACCTGGGCCAGTGCTTAGTCACCCTTACAAAAGTGTTTCATGATGTTCAGGACAAGGCTCCTGTGTTTCAGTTTGTGCCCATTGTCTCGTCCTCTTACTGGACATCAATGAAAAGAATTTTCTCTGTCCTCTCCATAACTTCCTTTCAGTTATTTATGTACATTAATTAAGTCCGCTTTGAGTCTTTTCTTCTCTACTCTCAAAAGCAGAGCCTTCTCTACTCTCCATCACCAGGTGAGACTGATTGACATGCAATTCCCTGGGGCCTTGTTCTTGCCCTCCTTTAAAATATGAGTTGCTTTCCTCTAGTCTTGAGGAAGTTGAGCACTTTCTCTTGTTGTCATAATCAATCAAAGATGATCAGAAATCAACCAAAAATGATCTGGCAACAACATCTGTCAGCTCCTTCAGCACTCGTGGGAGCATCCCATGGAGGGCCCATGGACTTCCCAGGCAACCAACGACAGGACAAGAAGACAGTCTTAAGCTATGCCAGGAGTAGTTTAGGTTGAACATCAGGGAAGAAAGTCTTCACAAAAATAACAATTGACTATTAGAATCGACTGGCCAGGTAGGTGATGGAGTTATTGTCCCTGGCGGTGTTTAAAAAAAAGACTGGACTTGGCACTCAGAGCTATGATTTCATAAAGTGGTTTTAGGTCACAGTTCAGACTCAATGATCTCAAAGTTCTTTTCTAAACTAGCGAGTTCTGTGAGTTATATATGTCCATTCCTAAACTACAACAATTGTATTTGCCTATCTCTATTGACCCTTCATCCATTTTTAGGGGGTTGTTGGTCAGTCACAAAAGAAGGAAGCAGTTTCAATACACTTGTAGAATAGAAAGAAATCTCTGTCAGATTACAGTATTAAAAATTGATGTATTATATACATTCAGAAAAAAAAAATGAAATTGCCAAAAAAGGCATTGCCACTTTGAAACTTTGTTTCTGGAGTAAAAGCTGTTTTTCCTCTTTGAAAATTCTTTATTTCACTAGTTTGATTATAGTACTAAGAATCAGTTACCACAGTAACAGAACAAGACAGCAGATATATTTGCTGACTTTTACTAAATCATGAAACCATTGCTAATGCATAGCAGTTACCGAGACATAAAACACATCTAATTTGTAGGTGATACAAAATGCTTTCAGCAGATTTAGTACTATGAAGCTTATTACACAAGTCAGATATGTAACTCAAGTGAGAAAAAACCCATGGAAAATGCATATAGATTAGAGATAAACTACTTATTTAATTAAACCTTCATCAAAAACAAAGCCAACCAACCAACCAAAAAAGGAAAAAGACCCAGCACAACACCAAAAACCTCCAAAGCCAAACCAACCAACAAAACAAAAAATATCCAGAGCAAATAAGCTTAATTTGTACTCAAGTTGAGAAATCAAGTTCTATGCATGTAGGGTATGATTACAGCAGCAAGTAGGGAGATAACAGAGCATGAGATGTGCCTTTCTATGGCATTCATTTTGCATAAATTTACTAGATCTCCTTAGAAGGCTTTAATTGTTTTGACCCTAGGTCAAGAATGAGGAACTAGATAATTGGTCTGTGCTCATTTGCAGCTTGATTAGTCTAATGCCATACAGCTGTACATCACCATATATATTGAGATTTCTAACTGCTCCAATGGGTACTATTAAGAGAAGCTAAGTCTGAAAAAGTAAACCTATCTCCTGCCCTTCTTTTACTGGTCACCCTAGAAAATTAAGCATAATCTGACCTCAAGATAATTAAGTAAAGAGATTTAAATGTATCATATACTTTGAGTCATTATCTCTTTTACATATTATTTTTACACCTGACTTCAGAATAATTACTGCCAATTCACCATGGTACAGAAGTAGACTCAAGTCTAAATTGATTTGGGTGTAGAAAAATGTTCTTCTTGGAGAAGACTGAGTACTACTAATTTTAACTTATTTTTTTGCCAGAAATATTGTCACGTTGGTCACTCCACTTTGCATGGCTAAATTTCTGTTTTCACTTGGCTGTATTGCTGCCATTTTGGAACAAACATGTTGACTGACATGTATCTTACTTTTGGCTTTGACACTGCCAGCTCAATATGTGTTTGTTTATTTAACTCACATTTAATACAGTTAGGCTTGGGATGTCCAAGTGGTAACTTAAATTCATCAAGGTTGGATGCCAAGGCTGCCAAAGGACTCTTAAAGCTAAGGTTGATTAATTAATCTTTTGCCAAAGCAAGAGTAAATTTCCACTGGAGTTTTCATCTTCTAATATTGTAAACAAAATAAGTTATTATAACATATTTGATTCTTCCTTATAAATTGCTGAAACTATTTTGTATTTCTAATTAAATTCTGATTTACTGTACATTTATTACTCTAGAGCAAAATTTGAGCAATTTCCAGATCTCAACAGAAAAAAGATAGTGGTTAAAATAGAAAACATTTGTTTAATCACAAAACAAATCTGTATTTTCTTAGACATATTTAAGTATCTTGGGAAAAAATTAAATAAATCATCAAATCATTATTCTGCAGAATTATTTTTTTCCTTTACCCAGTTCTCTGTCAGTTTACAACCTATAAAATATATTCTGATTCCAGAAAGATGTTTACATGTGTTTATGCACTTGCATGAGTGATATCATTTGGATTCCTGTGTTTAAAGTAAAATAAGTACAAAAATATTTTGGGCTTCAGTAGTAGCAAAAGATGTGAGAAAATAACACCCTCCTGGATGAAATGAAACTGGACTTTTGAAAAATAAGTAAGTTAATGGAAAATTGCATAGCTAGATAAAGATTGATTGATTTATTTAACTTTTCAAAAATTCAAATAAAAAAGTGGTTTCGCATCCTCTGCTTTAAAGGTATTATAACCACAATGATTCTTATTTCTAATTTCCTTAGACTAGTGTAGACATATGTGTCTCACACAGTTGTACTTCTTACCCTCAAATTATAAAAAAGACATTCAGAAACACATTTTTAATGTAGCTTTGCCTCTTGTTGCCTTTTATATCAGAACCATGTTTGGTTTTCACCTTGTGAGTATATATGCATTGGTAGAGCAGATTGTATAGTATCACATTAATGATTCCAGGACTTCCAGCTGCTAGTCTAGGACAGCAAAACTTCCCTCAGGATTTACATCACATGTCAGTCTGGGGCAGATGTCTCAGGTACTTGGATGTCTCAGATGGAGCTAGCTGTCTCCGTTTGGCTCTTGAAATCTCACCCAACAAATTGCAGCAGATAAAATCTTAGCTGCACTGTGTGAGCTCGATACTCACACTGACTAACTCTATTTCTCTAACCTAAAATCTAAAATCTAATAAGATGTCAAATGGGAAGAAAGTTGTTCAATTTTTCACACAGATAGGAAAATGACTTGTAATAATGAAAAACAGGACTGCAGATGAGATTTTGGACCAGGTGATAGGAAAGAGTAAAAGATTCTGGGGCAGGAGTCAAAAATTATCAAGTGACTATTAATATTGTTAGATATGGAATCCAACAGAAATGTTTTAATTAGGAAGGAATTAGCAAAATCTTTGGCAGAGAAGGCAAAAATCTTGGCATAGGAAGACAATAAGATGAAAACTGGTGACCTCTCAATTCCTTTTTCCTATTTTCCAAAAATATAATTTTAATTTGAGGAGGTTTTTGTTTGTTTCTTTGTGTGTGGTTTTTTTAATTAAAAAATAAATATTTTCTACCAGGATTTTTCCTGCATTGTTAAATTCCACTTTTTCAATATGTTGATTGAGATAATAGTTCATATGTTCTATATGAGCTGTTCTAATTTTATATATTTGGGCTTTAAGAGTTATTTTACAAAAGATGCTAGTACTTCCTGAGTCTCAACTGTGTATTTTGTACAGAGTTCTTGCCCAGAGGAGTCTAGATTCTAGTTGGGCTTAGACAAAACAATTTGAAGATCAAAGTAAAAGACCTAGTTGTAGTAGAAGCCTGGGGATCTGGGAATTTGCCTGCATCAGTAACAGAAATGCCTAGGGGCTGATTTCAAGACAAGAAAACAAAAGGTTTATGAAGAGGTAGATATTGTTCACTGCACAAGAAAAAAAAAAGGATGAGGAGGAGAAAAAAATGTACTAGCCTTACTGATTATTTCACCTTTGCAACTACCACGTTAATTCAAAACAGTCTCCCATCAGGTGACCTGCTAAAATGCATGCTTGTTGAATTTTTCACCATTACATTTTCCATCATGTGTGGAAAAACATTTCTTTATTCTTCAGTTCTTATTTGAAATCTCTTTAAAAGTTTATAGAAACCTTGACTACCTGTAGATAGAGGTGTGATAATGATTAATGTAGTGCTCCATGGTCTCTGTACTGCCTGTAACATTCTTACTGTAATCATGTGGTCTGCACATCTGGTTTCAGTAGCTGTTGGTTGACTCTACCTCTTTAAGCCAACAATTTGTCATCTTTAAAAAGAAAAAAAAAAAGTGAATTCATTAATTCATGACATAGTCAAATTTTCTACCCAAGAAAGTACCAGTATAATCAAAACAGAAACTAAAAGCAAAATATTTTGGGTGTGTAGTTTTTCCCAGAAGAGAAACTAACAGGTAGCATTAAAATAAATTAAAAAACTAAGAATAATAGTAAATCAAAAGAATGAAGCTGATTACTTTGCTGGAAAATATGAGGAGTTGTGGTGGTTTTTTTTATAAAAAACAGAAGTACAACTGAAAAATGGCAATAGTATCGCACACTTTTATTAATATTATAATTTAAAGCAGGGAACTCAGGCATGGTCTTGAATAACTAAACATAATTCTAGCGATACAAGATTTCTTTTTGATATATTCTTATTTGTTGATATGTTCCTATAATTGTTCCTATAAGCAATATTTTCAGAATTAAAAATACTCTACAAATTTTTTCCCGATGTGTAAAAAATTTCTGGAGGAAAGATGAATCACAGTAGAATGAGGAGAGGAGAGGAGAGTTCTATATCTGTTCAAGGAATACATACAAGAAATAATAGGTAAGTAAATAAGGGGATTGTTTTTAGAACAGTAATTGCAGTAAATGCAATAAATTATGTCTATTCATGAATCTTTTTCTTGCTGTTACCTGCAATATCATTCAGATTAGATTACTCTAAATCATGTTTAATAAAATTTAAATTAGATCTATGGCAAAATGGAGTATATGGGAGTGGATATTATTATTTCACATCTACACGTCACTTTTGGGCCAGACGTCAAAGAACTTTAAGAAGCAAGAAAACATTATGGATTCAATTTTGTATATTGTGATTTGTCTTTCAGTGCAGAGAAGCAATTTGCTTGAGATCAGTTTATAATCCAATATACAAATGGCAAGTCAAACACAGGTCTCTTGACCTTTCTCTATGGGCATATGATCACATATCTTAGATTATTAGCTAGACTGCAAAATCATTTTGTGCCAATTAGCATCTTTTAAGGGCTTATCTGTCTCCTTGTTTTGGAAAAGATCATGCCAGGTGGCTTTGTGTAATTGACTAATGTAAATCTATATTCAAGTGGCTGTATAAGATGCCTTGTATTCTAACTCTGATGTTTAATGACTGCATTCTCTGAAAACACTTACAGAACAGCTCACTGTTCAAGATAACTTCCACATGAAATGGCACCAATAGAATTCTAGTTGATTTCTCAAAACGACCTGAGAGAAACACACAGGCAGGTTAAACATGCCCTCACACAAATTCTATATATAGAAATAAACTGCATTGTGTAACAGAGGTCATAATGCAAGTTTTCAGTGGTTTCTAACCATTACAAATACACAATGTGGTGTAGCTATAGTGGCCTGTAGTTTCACAGGTACCAGCTGAAGGACCTGTATTTCAGTATAGTCAGCTTATTTGAACACAGGGTTTTAGATCACTGTGGACAAATTCATCCTTTGTGCTGGAAAACCAGTGCTGCCAAAAGATGAATGAAGGACTTAATTTGTTTTTTTCAGTTTATAAAACAGTTAAAAAACAGTGTTTCTAAGACTTACATATACTATGCAAAAAATAATTCTGGATCAAACTAATAGTAAAATTGTCATTTAAAGATAGTAAATTTAAAAATTTGGCCTCTTCTCCCAGACAACGGCAAGAGAAGCCGTGGCAGGTAAGGTTCAGGTAGGACATGGGAATAAACTGCCCAGAAAAATTATGGACTCACCATCCCTGGAAGTTTTCAAGAAACAGCTGTATGAGTACTTTGTGCTATGGTTCAATTTAAGCTGTTGTTCAGTCAAATGTTGGACTCGATCTTGGAGGTCTTTTCCAACTTTAATGATTCTATGATTCTATTTTATGATGACCGGAAATGTGTCTAAAAATTCATTTGGATGAAATTTTTCTTTCAGTAATACCATTGTAATTGTGATTCTACTGACATTAGCCCAATTGACTCACACCAGAATTGACTGTTAGACTCAGGCTCACACCTTATTAAAAATCTGTTTACACCTTTTAAGTATTACAATGAAATTACCACTAGAAACCTGACACGATGTAAATTATAAAGTGAAATGTCAGAAAAGAGAAGCATACCATTTAAAGCAACCAAAAAAGGCAGTATGACTATTTGAGTGGTAAAGAGGTCTATTCTTAATTTAATTGCATTTCCCTGTAAAAGATTAGTATGTACCTGACCAGTGTAGAATCATGTGTCAGTAAGGAGGTCAGAGTCTGCAGCTCATGAAGCCTAAGTGAATGTAATGGTGGTTAATTATGCCTCTTTTCAGAGTCTCTCAGCAGAATTTTGTGGTATTTTTGTTTTGTCTAATGCATAAAGTATAAAGTGCCGATGTGTTTACATTTCCCTTCAAGTGCTGTTTTATGCAATAAAAAGGATTTTTTTTGCCTTTGCACATACTGCTTACTTACATTTATTATAACTGAGCCACCCATGTTCTCAACCCTTGCTCTTCTCACAGTTGTCACATTGCACACTTGTTCAGTGGCCCAGAAAATCCACTGCCATGTGTTATACAAGAGAAATGTTAATGGGGAAAACCACAGATTTTAAAGTAACAGCATGTCTGTTTGGAAAATGGAATTAATTCACAACTTCAATTTTGAATTCTGCAGTTGCCTTCTCTGGGCTATGAAGAAATGAAAAAGCTGCACAAGAGCAGTGCTGGCAGACTCTGCTATTTTTACCTGGAGTCAATAGAACAGATGACCTTTCTTTTTAAGAAAATGCCATTTTTGTGATGTGCTCCAGCTTCTATCACATATCTCCAAGGTGACTTTTAATGCAGTCCCTCACGCAGTTCGCTTATCCTCTGAAAAGAGTAGCTCCTTACCATATTCCTCACGACTGGGGAAGTATTTTCTCACCTGTCAGGGATGCTACATACCATTGTTTTTAACTTAAGGCCATAAAATGAGGAATCTTCTATAACAGAGCTCGTAGTATGTGTGAATCTCGTTAGAATCACTTTTCTCTCATTTCTGCACTCAGGATGAAAGGTGAAATGTGAACTAATAAAACCTAGTGGTAGCTCAACTGTAAAGTCTGAGGGCTGATTTAGGTCAGGAATCAGGATTCATCACCTCAGAGTTTGCAGTTCAGTAGTGTCTAAAGTTTTGATTCAGATACAGATTTAGCCAAGTTTATGAGATGCTTTGATAAATGTATTATAGCTGAAGAAACTAAGTGATGGATGTGGGTTTATTTTTTTTGTTTGTTTGTTTGTTATTTGTCTGCTCTGGTGATTATGTATAGTACTTTAAAAATAGAAGATTTACCTGGAGTTTATGCATTTTACTTGGACATAATAGCAAAAAAAGTAGTCATAAAATAATATCATGCTGTATCCGTTGGCTGTTGTATCATTTTTTATTCATTCTTTCTTCTAGTTCAGAGCATTAGAGTTTTATATTTATGTTGTTATATGAAGAAGCTTTTTCACTGTGGTATAATATTATAAGGTACATTCCAGTTTAGGTGAAGCATGTTATTAAGAAAAATTTTGGTGGGACAAGTAAATAAGTGAAGATTTACTGACCTCAAATAAAGAAGTTTCTCATTTCACTGGAATCCCCAAACATTTTTCTCTACTGATTCCCTCTAATCCTTCACCCCAATACCAAACACTCCCATTTGGATTTATCAAGAGACAATATGTAGGTATATTGATGAGAGATAAATTGTGGACTTGCTAGTAGGAAACAGCTTATTGAGTCATTATGAAAGGGTGAGTGGGAGAGGAAAAAAATAACCAACAAAAGCCCAGAATATACTTAGTTATATTTTTTTTCCATCAGTAGATTACAAAATAATTACAAGGTGACATATGGGGAAGCTGGTGACGTGCAATAGCTACTGCTAACCACATTTTCTGTACTTTGGTGTGCTTCTCCCTTTGTTAGTTTGCAAGTAATTAATTAGCAATAGAAAATGAAAGGAAACCAGAACTGAAATCCTAGAAAATTACATGAAGAATAAAAAAAAGAAAGGAGATCCCAGAGGGAAAACTATGACTCAAGATGTTTACAGTTAACTCCCATAAATTGTGTAGCAGTGACTTAAGATTTAACTGTTCTTAACCATGAAGAAGAAACAGATTTCAGGAAAGTGAGTGGGAAATAAAAATTTCCATAACATGGAAAAAATGTAGAAGTGTACATGTAATGACTACAGAACTAGTGGAATTTTAGAGAAGAAAATAAGGAAAAATCATTTGTAACAAGAAAAACATCAAAGTTTACTGTAAAAGAGAAAATGTTTATTTAATTTGTCTTAATTTCTTTCCTGAAAATATAAAATTTATTGATGTTTTAAATTAGCTTTAGAAGGGACTTCTGTCACTACTAGACTCATTATTTGGAAATTTTATCATTAGCAGGCAAGAAAAAGCTAAGGTAGAAGGGAAGTTTTATTAATAGCTAAACATGTCAGTTTCCTAATAATCGTATTGTTTATATGCTTTGAATCCTGTGAATAGTTGGTGCATTCAGCCCAGCTGACTGGAGAGGAGGAACTGACTGCTTGGACTGCAAGGAATTTTGACTTTGGTGGAGAGCAAGATACAGACAAATTAACATCATTCAAATTCATCACAGAGATACCAAAGACGAACAGATCCCCTTAAAACTATGGTAGCACTGAGAAGTTCCCCAAGTAATGCAACTTATGAATTAGGAAAGAAGAGCAACTTCCAGTTCACAAAAAAGTGTGATGTTGGTGGCACATAAAGCTAAAACCAGCTATTAAGACAATGCATGTTGGTGTAAATCATAAAAAATATACTAGTCCTGATGCTGTCAAAAGCCTTAAATGGTACTGTTAGAATAATAAAAAAACAATGGAATGTGAAAGATCAAGTATTATATGGTACTTTCTCTAATAGATTGCTTGTTTTGCACCGGTGCATTTTTCTTACAGAGAAGAGAGAAGCTT
>VZTB01006593.1:1164-14916 GCA_013397245.1 Thryothorus ludovicianus | reverse complement strand
TGGATTTCTTCTGTGAAATAATCTAAAATTTTACATTACATATTCTGAGGCTATTATGTATCTCTTTGGAATAACTGATGCTGGTACTCGGACTTCCTTTCAATTCCTTCAAGTGGATTTTTGGCTGCTGCTGACCAAGGTTCCCCAGCATATATATTTGATAACTGCCTTCCTGCATAATAAAATGAAGTAAAATAAAAAAATATAATAATAGAAAGAGAAGAAGAGAAGAGAAGAGAAGAGAAGAGAAGAGAAGAGAAGAGAAGAGAAGAGAAGAGAAGAGAAGAGAAGAGAAGAGAAGAGAAGAGAAGAGAAGAGAAGAGAAGAGAAGAAGAAAAAAAGAATCTAGCCCCTAAGTCATTCACATATGCTAAAAATACATTTAAAACCGAAAAATATTTCAAAGCAGTAGTTTTCTTTATTTTGGGAATAGCAATCGATGCCATATCAATACTTATGGCTCTGCTTTAAGATATAACTTAGTGGAAAAAGGATTGTGAAAAAAGGAGTCTATCTTAGATGAATTACCCCAGTTGATAGTAAACTAAGGGATTGCCTATGTGTAGCAAATTAGCCATGAAACAAAAAAGCTCCTTTCAGGCTAGCGTTCATTGCTTCTTGCTAAGCCTGTAAAGTACATGATCCTGGGACAAGGAACCATTTTATACTTCTATGTTTGCACAGAACAGGAGTTTGGCTGAAGATTGTTGTTAAGGAAGTGCAAATAATAGTAAGTCCCACAGCTGTTACTCTGATAATGCTGAACTTGCTGCTGTAAGCCCATAATTGTAATACAAATAAATTTTAATTTTGCTACCAGGAAGTTGGAAAAGGAGAGGTTGAGTGCTGCATATAAAGCAACTTGTGACAATAATTATTTTGATTTCTGTTGGACTGTGGATAGAGGTAAACTTGCTGTATGGTAGCATGCACCCAAAAATATCCATTATCCAAAGTCTCTGATGGTACAGAACTTTACTCACATCTGATATAAGGCTGGGTGTAAAAGAACCATTGTCTTGGTGTCTTTAGGCATCTGCTTCTTTAATCACTTCCTACTGTGCCTGCTGTCATATCAGACCTGACGGTCCCGGAGTCCGTGGATAATAAAGAAAAGAAATGTAATAGGAAAATCGGCAGTGTCTCTGGCTTCCCTCTAAAGACAACCTTCTAGGAGTCTATTAAATGTGCAAAAATGCTTATTGCTTTTTCAGCAATCAGCCTAAATGTCTGGGATGTGACACAGAACAGGCTGAAGAAACTTCACTAGAGTTTCTTAGATCAGCTAAATATAGGGGCTTTGTAAACAATTTTTGTTCTCCCAACACTTCCTTAGAATATTTCTTTCTAAATAAATGTGAGAATTTTCTACATTAGCTCTTTTTAGTGTAATTGAAAGCTTGAATAATTTTTAATATTCACTCTGAAAACTTGCTTGTAACACATAGCTCAATAACAGAAAAAAACATTTTGGCCTGTACATCTGAACAAACCTTCCACAATTTGAATACCTGAAATTAAAGGTGAGTCACAAGCCAAGAGTTTTAGGAAAAAAGGCTCTTTCTTTTGTTGTTGTTGTTGTGGATGTTTTTTTGATAACAGAATACAAATAGCAGTAAGGATTGCTTTCAGATATTAAGAAAAACAGATTTACTGTCATGGAGACATTATATACTAATGTCTTCTGCTAACTAACTACTGATAGATTTGAGCAAGTTACTGGACGCTCAGACAGAGTCTAGGAAAAGTACTATGCAAAATTACTTAACTCTTACATTAGTAGAGGATTAGTGTCTACATGCCTAGTAGAATAGGCATGAAACCAGCTCTATAAAATTGCTCTTACCTGATGCAGTCTTGCTCAAATCACTATAATTATTTAAGTTTCTTGAGCACATCTCCCCTCTTCTGTACTTCATGAGAGTAAAGTGAGGGTTAAATTACCAGCCTCAAGGGTACATATACTACAGAAGAGGAGGTCAACTAGTCCTCAGCTGTGGCTTAATTAGCCCTGCCATTAAGTAGATTATTTGTCTTGCTACAAAATATTCTTCTATATTTGCAGAATTCTAATCTGCTGTTTCTATCCAAACCCTTTTACCTGGCCTAACCCACCTCACAGATCTTACAGCCAAAGGAACTAAATATTTGTTTCCCCCATCTAACCTGCTTTTTCATTGTGTTTTGGCTTTTTCTTTTCTATAGAGTGAACTGAGGCTCAAGTCCTCACTCAGATACTTCGCACATCTCTCAAATTCAGTCCCAAACCTCAGACTCTGCATGTTGTTGCTGAGCTAATATGTATTTTGGTCTGCCAAAACATGCATTATAACATAATGAGAGCAAAATTTTAGTTTGAAACATGTTCTTGCTTAAAAAAAACCAACTTTTAACTTGAGTCAATAAAGTAATCTATGACATACAGGAGATTGGTCTACTTAATCTACTGGCCTTACAATAGCTATTAAACACCAAAACAATGCTGAAGATTTCGGGATATAACAGTATGGAGATCATCTTATGATTCACCAAAAATTAATGGCATATTTACTTACAGTAATAAATTCATAGGATTGTTAAGATTGGGGAAACCTCTTAGGTCATCAAATTCAACTGTTGACCCTGCACTGCCACATTTGCCACTAAACCACATCCCCAAGTGCCACATCCATAGGCTGTACAAACATTTCCAGGGAAGGTGACTCAACCAGTTCCCTGGGCAATCTGTTCCAATATCCAATGACTGTTTCAGTGTGAAAAAATTTCCTAATATCAAATTTTAAACTCCCCTAGTTCAACTTGTGATAATTTCCTGTCATCCTGTCACTTTTTACTTAGGAAAAGAGACTCCTTGCAGTTGTGAGTGAATAAGGCCACCTCTGAGCCTCTTTTTCTCCTGGCTGAACACACCCTGCTCCCTCAGCTCCTGGTTACAAGACCTGTGCTCCACACCCTTCCCCAGCTCCATTGTCCTCCTCTGGACTCGTTTCAGCACATTAATGTCTCTCAGTGAGGGGCTCAAAACTGAACACAGGATTTGATGTATAACCTCACAGGATATGCAGGGATTTTATCTGTAGAGAAGTTTCAGGGCTTAGCTTTCCACAAGACTTACCTCAGGGTATCATTCTGAACCACAATATGTTTTGTTCAATCAGATTAGATTAGACTAAACAGCATCCAATTACTACATTTTACCTTGTCTAGTTGTATGATGAGTCATACTAAAACTGCTGCTTCATACAGTTTTTCTTTTAATGCAAAAATCAAGAAGTTAATGATCTTCATTGTAAAAATAAATGTTTATCTTCAGCATTGCTTGACAGAAACTGTGCCATAATATCCATTAGCAGGACTTCTCAGGAGAGTTATTAGAGAAGGAACTACTCTTACATTGTTTCTCATACCTTTTTTATCTGTTTATATTCTAAGTGCTTCCCAGCTATATGTATGAAGGCTGATTCCTGTAGCTTGCAGCAAGAAAATTTCTTAATCTGATGCCAGGATTTTACCAAGCTTTCAGAAAAACCAACGTTGCCATATTTGAGTTATATAATTCTGCATTATCAAGAAAAACAATGTTAACCAACACTGAAAAAATGGAAAAGTTTATAATTTAAAATAGTATGCTTTTATTTTCATTCTGATTTAACAAATAAGATCACTTTAGTTTTCTGAAGGATACAATTTCAAAAACATTTAGTTTATTAATATCAAGTTTAATTTCTCCATGATTCATTTTTGTGATTGAACTTTTTAAGAACTAAATTATCTCCCATGAAAATACCATATTTTTAAAAAGTGTGGGTCTTGTGTCTGATAAAAACCCAGAAATATCTAAATCCCACAAGGTTCCTAAATTCTCTATGTGAAGTTTTTGTCTCTACTTTTAGATATTTACAAGCGAATGATTTTTCCTATACATGAGAATTATTGGCTACTCTTTTCAAAATCAGTCTCTGACTTTTAGCCTACATTTGGAAAAGCTATGAAAAAAAAAATCTGTTATTAAATATTACTGCTCTTTAGTCAGACTCACTTTTGTTTTCTGCGGACCCATTCAAATGTGATATTAATCATCTAGGTACCTTTGTGTCTACAAAGGTAGACACTGTTGCTGTAAATAAATGTTAATGTCATTCTTGGTTGGTGACCTTTCAGCTACCATGAAGATAAATAAAATGTCTGAAAATCTTTCTGTAGAGTCCTTTTATTATATGAACTGCACACCCACAATTATATCTTTAGTGCATATTTTTAGCATTACAAAGTGCATTGTAATTGTTAACAGCAATGTTTTACTGTGGAGTGACTTGAATTTATGAAAATAAACCAAAGGCAAATGTCAGTTTTACATGAAATGGAGATTGATGGTTTCGAAGAGGAAGACATTGTGAAGCTTTTGTAGTTTCTTACTAAGTTGAAGTGAATTAGCTGGAACTCTATGCTTTGTGATTTGCATCATGAAAGATGAAAATGTGAGAGACATTGATACAATCCATCTTTGCTTGAGGGAGTTTTCTTCTGACGTATTCATACTTCTGGACAAGTATCAGAAAAGTATATTTCACCATGCTCCTTGAAAAGAGTAGAACTTTATATTAAGCTTTACTTTTGTTTACAGAGAAGTTTATATACACAGAAATACTCACCCATTTTGGAAGTTCCTTCAGACGCTAGGGCATTGTACCTCACCAAGGTCTCAGGGTTTTAGCAGAATATTTTCAAAAGAAGTTTGCCCTGTATGTTGTTTGGGTTTTTTTTAATATAAATCTCATTGTTGGGAGTTGGGGTGGTTTTGTTTGTTTGTTTGTTTGTTTGTTTTTTGTCAACTAGACATTTAAAAAGGTAAATGTTAAAGCTAAATTTTACACTCATCAATTTCCAGATTTTATCTGAGAAGTTCTCTTCACAAAAACACTAGGTGCAAACTTAGACTACAAATATGTACTTAAAGTTAAGTGCTGGCTTAATTTCAGTGAAGGTAATGGGAAAATTGACATAAGGGTAAGAATGATAAAGAATAAAGGAAAATGTTATGTAGTTTTAAATTGTAGAAGAGAAAATACAGGTACAATTAACCCATGTATTGTCTTTGGGTGCAAAGATGGCTCTGTTTGTATTTAACACACAGACTTTCAATGTTAGTATTATTATAAGCTTCCATCATTTTTATGAAACCTTTACAGTGTAGCCCACTTCTTGAGCTTGTCCAGGTCTCTCTGGATGGCATTCCCTCCTTCAGGTGTGTCAACATCACCACTCAGCTCAGTGTTATCTGCAAATTAGTTAATGGTGCATTTGATCCCTTCATCTACCTCATTAAGAAGCTATGAAATAATGCTAGTCTCAATACAGACCCCCAGGGGACACCACTTACCAATGATGTCTACAAGGGCTCATCCCAATCAACAAATTTGTATTTCCAAGTGTAATTTTATGGCTGAAATGACAGACAATTGTTTTTACGTTTTTGTTTTTACATTTCTTTTACTGATAATTAAGGCTTTATAAAAGAGAGGCCTTCTAAAATCATGGCTTAGGCCTGTTAGTTTAGCTAAGTAGGAAAGGACTATGGGAAAGACACTCAGATAAATTAAGGGTAGAGAAACAAGTTATATAAACATCCCATGTTGCCATTGTGGTGTATGGTTGTTGGTTGAATTATGTTTGTTATGACTGAAAACTATGTAACTGATAACCAGCTAACTGCTTAAACTGCCAGGTTTTTGCAATAAAGCAGCTTTCCTTTGCACTGCCTGGGGCCTCTGTGTCACTACAGACCTTCACCTCACACATTTCTGTGCAGTTATTCAGAAATTTTCTATAATCTGCCAAACATTAGTCACTTAGCCTTATTCTAACCCAAAAGGAAGAGTGACTCTAAAGAGGAGCTGCACACGGACATGGTCGCCTTACTCTAGGAGGGGAATGCAAAAGTAAGGTTGACCTAAGGGTTAAATGTGTAGTTTACATATCAGTAAAAAGCATTTTCAGACAAATATATTGATTAGATGTTAATAGCTTTCTCAAAAGTCTGTGTTCTTCCTTATGCTTCAGACCTCTGAGAAATGTCATTTTCTAATCTGAAAGAGCAGTTACACACTTTAATTCTCAACTATATATAGCTTAGGTAGGCTAAAACTGAGGCTTATGGCTTCATCACAATTTTTACAGGAAAAGATGTGAAATTCAGTGTTTTGAAAATGGTAGCATATTGGTGAATGTATGTCAAGGGCTACACATCACTGTCTTTTCTAAGCTTGTAATACAGCCTTAAACCACTCATTTCCTCTTTTCTTACTACGAAATTTCAGAATTGTAAGGCATGTTATGACGTATGGTCATGTCTTGCACAAATAAAACAATACGTAGCTAGAGGAAAATGATTAGGAGGATGAAGAAGCCTTATGCCAGCTGCAGAGGCTGATGTGGGGCAACACATGGAATAGGTTGTGCTCCTTTTATGATATGCAGAAGTACTTTATTCCCTAGCTCTTTTTTCACTCCAAAACAAACTTCAAAATCCGAAACCTAATGAACAACATTACCTTTTTGCCATAAAGGAAATAAAGCAAATGGGAGTTTAAGTAAAACTGAAAAGCTGTAACAGTTGTTTATTGTTATAAAATAACTTGCTCAACTCCTCTAATTCAATGTGTCATGTGAATTGTGGTTAAATAACCATAGCTTATTTTGAAACACAAATTAATTATCTATTACAAGCATGCTATTGCTTATCTCTTTCAAAGTCTCATTAGTATGCAAATGACTCTAATTAGGTCACTGTCAGACAATATTTGTGTAGAGTCACTTTCCAAGGTTTTATGTGATGGTTTTGGTTCCTAAATATTCATAAACAGGCCTCCTAAAATCAGCTTTACTTAATAGGGATCATTCTGAAAGTCTCATTAGTTCAGTGGAATTAATCTCAGATGGCAAAGATGAAAAAAATATTATTTTCTTTTTTTTTTCAGATGATATCTTCAAATTTCCTCACACAATATTAACAGATTAGAGAAAGAATATTATATTTTTAATAAGAATTAAATTTTAAAAGTCTTGTCATAAAAGCTGGATATGTTGTCTTTGATCTCTTGCTTGCCTTGATAAAGAAGCAAAGACAAAAAATGGAAAACTTTTTGAGTCAGGAAGAAAGTCTGATGCATTGAAAAATAGGTACTGCAGATTAGAATTAACATGTGCAGCTGTAAATATATACTCTTCATTGTTTTCATGTGTATAACATTTAACATATGGAACTTTTATGACTTGTACAAAATTTTGTACAAAGATAGGGAGACAGAATAAAAAAAATATGAATCAAAGAAAATTACCTATAGAGAACAAAGTTTTGAAAGTTAAAACTTTGTGAGAATACCTTGAAAAAATACAAAGCAGATATTTTTTCTGTCCTTCAGGAAAAGGAGGATAGAAGTCAAGGAGAAGAAAAAGAATTAATTTTTTTTGGTGGTCAAATCCTGGATATGCCATGATTTAGAATAAAGTAAAAATTAATTTAAAAAATTGCAAATAAAATAGAATTTTTCACCATCTGCAGAATTTCAGTTTTTCATCGCTTCATAACTATTTTTTAAACTGATAGAATAGATATCTTGATAGCAGAATTTTTATTTCAAAGAAAACAAACTGTGCTGATTTTGGCTGGAGTAGAGTAAGTTGCTTCACAGTGGCTGGTGTGGGTCGGTGTTTTGGATTTGTGCTAAACACAGTGTTGATAATAAAGAGATGCTTTTGTTATTGCTGAACAGGGCTTACACAGAGACAAGGCTTTTTCTGCTTTTCCTCCTGCCGCACTGTCGTGAAAAGTGGGGGTGCACAGAAGGTTGTGAGGAGACACAGTCAGGAGAGGTGACCCCAACTGACCAAATACCAGACCATACAGCATCATGCTCAGTGTACAAAGTGGGGAGAAGAAGGAGGAAGTGTGGGGACATTTGGAGTGATGGTGTTTGTCCTCCCATGTCCCCATTACACGTGATGGGACCTAGTTCTCCTGGAGATGGCTGAACACCTGCCTGCCCATGAGAAGCAGTGAATCAATTCCCTGTTTTTCTTTGCTTGTGTGAGACTTTTCCTTTCCCTATTAAACTGTCCTTATCTCAACCCTTCAGTTTTCTAGCTTTTACCCTTTCAAATCTCTCCCTGATCATGCTGGTGGAGGGAATGAGTAAGCAGCTGTGTGGAGGTGCATGCTGTGGTGAAATCGCAGCAACAAAAAAAGAAAAACAGTAAATTGACTGCTACTATGTGGAACCTAATCAAATGTCTTGTTTCATAATAGTTCTCCAAATATATTGGAATCAGTATCATCCAGAAACAAAATCCTTCTTCCTATAAAATATATGGACAGTCTCTACCATCCCTGCAGAGTTCACAACAGGATTAAGTTCACAGATAGGGAATTTGTATTAAAATACTACAGTGCTATACTTCACTTAATTTTTAAGATAAATTGAAGAAAGTTAAAATTATCTTTGATGCTAAGTGTCATGGTAAAACAATACATATAAAGTACTATTTGAAGGTGAATACTTCTTCCACAGAAAGTTCCAAAACCATAAATGGAAGTTACTATGTGAAAGATCTTGCAGTATTAATCATAATATTTGTAATTTAGATACTCTATTAAAGAAATCACAAGATAGCTCCAATTGTGTCATAATTTGCATGATAATTTCTTGTTTCTCAATAATTTAATTTTCTTTTTATGTATAGGTAGATAAAGAAAACCTTCTGAATCTTCCTGATTAGCAACTAGGTGGATGCAACCACCCCTGAACAACAAGCTGTCATTCCTCACTTTCCATGTGCCTCATAGTTCATGCCAGGAGAGTGGTCATAATGAAAATCCAATGAAATTCAACCTGACAGAAGGATGCTGGGGTGCTGCAGTTAAGCTGGTTGGTAAAGGCCAGGGGGTGACCAAACCCAAGGGTTGGAATGACAAGGGGGTGAGAGGCTGCCTTTATCAGCATCATGAAAAAAGAAACATACATCAGCAATTAACCATCTTATTATGTGACATTAGATGACATGTTGAATGTCCCTTAACAGACCAGGTAAAAGTATGTTAGCTTTGAAATGTTTCATAAAATGGCAGGAAGACTTGGAAATCATTATTTACTCTTTTACTCTCTGTTCTCCTGCTCATTGTTAAGTGCAGTGAAAGTGTTCTGCACAGCTTGTTCGAAGTTGTGTAGCTGTAAAGGGTCATAGCTCTCTCTCTTCCTCTCTCTCTTTCTCTCTCTTACCTACAGAGTACTTTGGTGTTCCTCTAGGAGATGGATCTGCCCCTCTGAAAATAAATCCAATCTTTAGACAGCTGAGAATAGAGTAATACTGCATTAGTGCCTCATTATTAAAACAAAGAGAGTTTGGACACTGTGAATGAACAGTCTGTCATTGAAGTTTGGATTCCAAAGGGAAAAGCTTACAGGATTAACACAGAAAGAAATTTAATCTTAAAACCCTTCTTGAAATCCTACATCAGTTCCCAAAAGACACAATGAAAGATAGGGGCAAAGAAACCATGAAGGAGATGTGGACAACAGAACTACTTTATTTCACTGTTGGATTTTGTTTGTTTTTTTGATTGATTTTTTAAACTATACTTTGACATTTTTTTTATTCTTATGCTAGGAAAGTGTTTACTTTTTAGTATATTACATGTCCATTGTCTTTGGGAACCCGCAGCCCCTAATGATGTGTAGCATTTAGAAACATTTTTGTGGTATTTCTATAACATGTATAGCCAGCATTTCCCCATAAGGAGAAAAATTGACTGCAGGTTTTGTTTGGTCCATTTCTTAGACACTTTATTTGTTCATATCAGAAAGATGTTCCAAATATTTGTTTAGTGCCAGTGCTTTTACATGTGAAAGGCACACACAATTGAATAGGTGTCCTGTTACTTATATTAACACCATATTTGAGATGGGGCTCTCCTAGTAATTCCTATCACTCATTCAATGTTTTATGCTCTTTTTACATTACACCTTCTTTGAAATACTGCTTGGATTATGTGATTTGTTTTCTGAATCCAAATTTTCCTGAAGAGATGTTTTAGAAGTTCTGCAGTCTTTTAATTTTCTTTAGGTTAAAAATGTGAATGTTAGCAGACAACTGCACATCTTGGAAAAACATTAGAAAACTTTGTATCATGCAATTTTTATCTTTTCTTTTTCCTTTTCTTTTCTTTTCTTTTCTTTTCTTTTCTTTTCTTTTCTTTTCTTTTCTTTTCTTTTCTTTTCTTTTCTTTTCTTTTCTTTTCTTTTCTTTTCTTTTCTTTTTTCCCAGTGTGGCATCTATTTTAGACTGTGTTCCAGTCTAAACAGTCTAAGTATTATTGTGGGAATTATCAGTCATCTATTTAGCTGCCTATATTTAGGACTAAAATGAGGTTTGGAAAGATTATTAATCATTATTATAAATACAAGCAATTAAGTTGGGAGATTTTCAAAGTTAGACAAAACCCCATTCTGGCATGGCATGAAACTATTTCTGTCTTTCATCTGAATGAAATGAGTTCATAACCAGAAATCTCATTCCATACATCCAGCGTTGATTGCAGAAATAAAGTTTTATGCCTAAACTGCCTTCCTATCATTCTTTCTTTGCCCCTGTCCTATTCCCTTCTCCCTTCTTTCCTTCTTGAGGTACTTACACAGAGCATAATATTTCTAGATTTGGACTTGTAAAAAGGTTAGAAATGTTGAAGTGAATTTCCAGTTCTCCCTAAAGGACATTTTAATACGACATTCTCATTTATTAAAAGAACTAGCTTGAAGACATAATCCAATGCCTACTGAATTGTACATTTTCAAGCTGAGCAGTTTAGACGCTGAGTTTGAAATGTTCTGGATTCACACCAGCTTTCTCAGACATTTTGGTGGTACCTGGCATTGTAATATTGCTTCTCTTAGAAGTGGTGATATTGTGGACTTTACTATTCATAATTTATATGTTAGCTGACTGTATTGCAAATTAATTGTTAGATTCTTTTTACAGAGCATATATTCTCTATGGGAATTCTCTAAAAAGTCACAGAGCACCTTGAGTTTATTTACATTACATTTTTTTCATATAATTTCAACATTTATTTAGAGTGCATTTACTTAAATTGTTAATCCTAAATCAAGATAAAGTGTGACTCACCTTACATTTCACTTGGAAGCTGCTCCTGAAGAAATGGAGGAGAAGACAGAGAAGAAAGAGTACATGAGCAAGTAGAAATAAGAAAGTACATTTAAGGGTGTAGCAAAGTCTTTGCAAAGTCTGTGACCATAATTAGAAATACACTTTAATTTGATTTCGATATTATGAAATAATAAAAAAAAAGCAATTTTACTTTTGTTTTTAAAATTTGATGTCTGAGTTTTGTACTTTTTTAGGAAAATATTATGCAAATAAACAGAATGCAAGTAAGTCAGACCTTTATACTGAGAGTGCAAATAAATTTTCGTGTTCATAATCATGATTGATCCAACCTCAGGAAAAATTAGTGTGATATTCTTCCTTTTAATTCCTGGAACACCTCTGCTTCTTGCAGACATTTTTCTGTCACTTTCTTCTCAAAGGCTCTAATGAGCTGCACTGTAACTCTTGATTCACTGTGTCTGGACAAAAAAAATCCCCCACATTTCAGGGCACAAAGGACAGTTTCCTAGTTAAGAAATCCTTAGTAGATATTGCTTCTAATAATTGAAATATAGTTTTATTTATTTTTTGTAAAATGCAATAAATATTCTTATGATTAATATTTTTTGAATTAAGTTTAATTCAAAACTTAATTTTTTACAACTGGTTTCTGTGTTTCATAAAAGATTTTTCATTCCCTTAAATTTTAATTGCAAGAACATTTTAACCCCTGCAACTAATTGACTTATCTGTTCTGACTGCCCTACTTGTTCTTTCATAAATAAATAAATAAATAAATAAACAAATAAATCTTCCCACTCTCCCTCTCTCTGCAAACTGCAGTCCTGTGTACTTGCCTGCCTGTTTTGTGCTAGGTAATGAACTCAGCGTGAGTTGTCAACAGGCTTTTGAAGTGCTCCGTTGTTC
Organism: Thryothorus ludovicianus; assembly: GCA_013397245.1. Classification (NCBI taxonomy): domain Eukaryota; kingdom Metazoa; phylum Chordata; class Aves; order Passeriformes; family Certhiidae; genus Thryothorus; species Thryothorus ludovicianus. The sequence continues at coordinate 2,829 of VZTB01006593.1, read as the reverse complement.
CCATGTGTTTTGCAGATCCCATGTGTCAATATCAGGCATTACTCACACCAACTTGCTGCCTGTCCATCAGGTGATTAGCTCAGTCAAAGCCAGGGTTAGACTCATCTCATATGAGCAAGAGGAGAAAAGACAAGGAGATAAGTGCCATGTCACTTTCAGGAAAGGTTCATACCAAAGCAAAATAAATCACTGCAAAGATCTTAGTAGTTGAGAAAAAGTTCCAGTAGGTATTAATATCTGGAAAATATCTCTATGAGATATGTAAAACAGTGGAAATTACTTATAAGTGGCAAAAGTAGCTGCAACATTTTGTATATTAGTCATAAAAATATTTTTGTAGTTTTGTAAGCAATTTTATTGGGATTTTAATAATTCAATTCATTTTGAAAGAAAGCATGTTCCTTTCTTAAATTGCTACAATATTATGGAGTATGAAAGTGTGGGGAGGTCTACAAGTGCACAATAAAGACTACCTAATTTTCAAATATAATATGCACCTAAATTTTAATTACCTCTTGAAAGCCTGATTGCTTGCATTTATTTGCTTGTCAGTGAAGACCAGTGGCAGCCACACAAAGCCTGCAGCATGAAACAGTGCCTGTAAATGAAATCATTCTTTGTGAGAGTTAGGTTAGAAGCATTTTGATTTGGCTTGCTCTGACTACCTATTACAAAGACGTGGCTTGTGTTCAGTATTCCTCATCAAGCTGCTCTCTTCACCAGCAAAAAAGAGCCCAAAAGCTCCACTTGGTTTTGGCTTGGAGGACTGCTCTTCATTCTCTTCCTTTGTCTGCTTAGCTTGGATTTAAAAATGCTTTCTGGAAAAGCCATTTTGGGGACATTATGAAAGAGAAAGAGAAAAATCCCTTTTCAAAGGACATATTTTAGCTGATAATGGAGAGTCAACACCTAGCTCCATACAAGAGCTAAACAAAACAAGACACAATGCTTAAATTCCTATAACAATATTTCACAAAATGGGGACTAGGAAAAAAATAAAACCTAATACTTTACACTACCCAGGGATTTATTTGGAATTATTTTACTTTTTTGTATGACACTAAATGTTTTACCTTTATAGCAATGCTTTGAGCTTGATGGAAGAGGACTTTCAAAGAGAACTATAAAAATCTGTTAAAATTAGAGATACTTTTTCAGTACATAAGAATGTTACAACATTAAAGTTCATTATCTCTAGACCTCTAGGACTAGAAGCGAGAACTAGCTTTTATTTGAAAAACGTTTTTCCTTCTACAGTGAAATTGCTCCTCATAGGGAGGGAAATCTAAAATGTACTTTTGAATATATTGTACCCATATTTTTAGATGACATTGCAAACCAACAAACAATAGTGAAATATCTTATATACATGTTTAACACCAAAATAAATTATGGGTTAGAGTGATTTGTCTCTGTATAAAGTATCGTGAAATTCCACCCTTTCAATTTTGTTGTCTTTTACAGACATATTGTAGCCTTGTAACAATACACTATTATACATGGAGCAGTGTAAGAAATCAGCACTAATGTCTGAACAGGAGAGCTTAGGACTTGATCAGGATTTTCTGGAAGTCAAGGAACTTTATTCTGGAAAAAAGGAAGATAAATATCTCATTTTTAAAACACACTTAGGAAAAAAAACCCTGTTGGACATGGCCTTCTAAT